>WIQG01000374.1:0-137312 GCA_014925785.1 Mycena galopus ATCC 62051 | reverse complement strand
ATACAGGCCTGCAGCACAATTAACACTAGTTTATGGGCACGAGCTCTTCGACTTGCCGTACGCCAGTGTCTCTAGGATGGCGCCTATTAGGGCGGACTTGGAGTAGCTCAGCATGGTGGGAGGGTGGGTGGTGGGCGGTCCAAACCGTCCTTCAGGTCCATCAACTTCTATAAATATAATGCAGACAAGCGCATGTCAATACGAAGGATCGGAGGTCTGCGGGGGTATGTTCGCTACTGACATGCGGCTGGAAGATCCCGAAAACACATGGCGTCCCGCTGCTGTGGCGAATGGTTGAATTTTATAAACGACAGAAATTTCAAGTGGTTGAAACTGTGCTGGGGTTTCAGCCACGAGGTCCACGAGCGACCTTGCGGCTCGGAAGTTGGTGAACTTGTCCAGCATCCGCGGGTGCCGAGCCAGAACTAACCGAGTTTCGCATTTAGGTTCGAACTACCGCCGATGGAGCTGATGTTTATTCTTGGGGTCGTGCATTTTTTGCTTGAAAGTGCCGCCTACACTGAAACCAAGTTATCCAGGTGCACACTTTTGAAGCAGGCAGTTGCCGCCACCAGCATGCATTGAAATTACGTTCCGTTCCGTGAACATTCCAACCCGGCAGAATGATAGGCGGCGATTGTTGGGATTCTGTGATGGAAGACACGCAGTGATGCACTGAAAAAAACACGTGAGATGTACATAGCTGCCCTTGCCAATGACAGTGTCGACGATAAGAGCCGTTTACTTACCAAACTACAACCACTGCGCAGAACGAGCCGTTTTACCTTTTCAATTTTTCCAGAAGTAAAAATGCCTTGAGAATCCATTATCGATTCAATCTGCAAAGGAGAACGTTGGAGGGTGAAACGCCGTATGTAAATCCGCACCGTGTTGAAATACCACAACAGCCGAAATGTTGTCCGTTTCGACGCACCGCACAATGAGTAGTTTGCCGCTGGCGAGTACGTACTGCGGAGGTTCGCCCAGGGCCACATTGACAGGGGTTATCGAAAGTCATTGGACAAAACCATTGGGCGCTTATTGCCCAAACAATATTGGAACTTTCGCAGCACGGTTCGACGTGATTTAAATCAAGTTTAAATATTGGAGGGAAACCCAAATCATCTGTAGAATTACACTGCGGGATCGCGATTTGAATCGAGAGGTTATTTTTGGGAACGAAAAGCCAGCCATATTACAATCGGCAAAGAATGGAAAGAAGCTACTCGAAGGAGAGTAGCCATAGGTCATCGTGTCTGTCGTTGGTCTCCCCGAGGCCACCCTGCACTACAACGGCATCCGTCTCACCGCGTTTCAGGACATCAGCGGCGAACCATCCCCTAGATGCAGGGATCTTGTCCTTGCCAAGAACTGGGCTCCATGTACGGCTCTCGATGTCCCAGAGCCAGACATCGCCCAACATCTTGCCGGCCCCCTGGTGGCCGAGGGAGCTGGGGTCGCGTTCCCCAAAGAGAGTGACAAGGGACATCTTGCCTTGCACTCTGAGTGCAAGAAGGGCAGCGACACTGCGGTGGCCAGGGCCGCTTACACCGTCGGGCTCAAAACGGTGCGTGCTCCAGCTGTTAGCGGCGACGTCGTAGATGTCAATTTCGCCGCCCAGCTCGTGTTTTCCGTCGAAGCCACCCATGCGGTAGATTTTGCTGTTAACGTGCGCGATAGAGGTGCCTCCTCGCGGCGGAGCCGGGGCTGGAGCCAGCTCAGTCCAAGCGCTGACGGCGGTGTCGAAAGACCAGAAGTCAGAAAGACGTCCGGTCTCAGGGCAGCCGGCGTGGATGAAGAGCTTAGATTTGTCGTCCGACGTGCAGCAGTGATAGCTGCGTGCTGGGGGGTAAGGCGCCGCCGCATCGGCGGGTGCGATCTTCGCCCATGACGCAGTCTTCGGAGTGAAGCGCCAGAGCGCACCAAACTCCTCAATCGGGGCCATCGCGACACCACCTCGGCCTGAGAAGAGGTACATCTGCTCTCCTAGGACCGCGCTCTCTGCGCCAACGCGCGGAGTAGGTCTTGGATCACGCTCGATGGTCTCAATCGAGGCATTTTGTGGACTTTCCACTTCGACGATGTGGATACCACTGTCGCGCGGCTCTCGAGGACGCAGCTCTCCTCCAAACACATAGCCGCGGCTGCCGACGACGGAAAAGGACTGGGAAGACCGTTGTAGGCCTGCGGCCGAAGCGATAAGCTTCCACTGCGCAAGGATCTTGGACATCGCTTGTGAATCGTGACAAGCCGGTAACGTTTCCTTTTTCGTCACAACGCTGAGCGTCAACATGTTGCTGATTCGACAGATGAACGAATTCAACCAACAAGCTGCAGCCAACAAGCTGCGAATTCATGGCGCTGCAAGTATTCGAGTCGGATTTGGAGGAGGACCTCTTCGCTTAGAGATTGTCCTCAACGACACTCAGCTCTCAAAGCGGCGACATCGCACACATCGCAAAAAGAAACCAGCCATCATCATGATTCATTCACACTTTCTCCTAGATTAGGTCATAACATGAAATACTACTATGTCGGTCGCAGCCTACAATTACTTGCGGGACGGGGTGAAGGGGAGGTTGTCGAGCTGGGCAGCGAACGCAGCTGCGGCCTGGACGGTGGGGTCCTGGAGGTTACCCTGGACCGCGCCACCGATGCAGCCGGACTTGAAGCCGAGCAGGGTCGCAACGTCGCAGTTAGGTGCAGCGTTACCGTGTCCACATCCACCGGAGCCGTTGGTCTGCGCAACGTCGGGGCCGGCGCACTTGCCGCTGGAGAAACCGCAGCATCCCTGCTGGCACTCGGAGTCGGCGGAGCAGACCTCGAAGACGGTGGTCTTGCTCTGCTGGCTGGCCGCGAGCGAGGCGATGGAAGGGGGGGCAGCGGCGGCGGCAGGTGCGGGCGCGGCTGCGGCAGGGGCAGCGGCACCAGATGACGGGGTGAAGGCAATGCCGTCGAGGTTGGCGGCAAAGGCAGCGGCGGCCTGGACGTTGGGGTCGTTGATGTTGCCGTTCACTGCTCCGGCGATGCACTGCGACTTAAGGCCGAGCGCGGTGGCGACGTTGCAGTTGGGTGCGGCGCTTCCGAAGCCGCATCCACCAGAGCCGTTGCTCTGGGCCACAGCGGGACCAGCGCACTTGCCGGTGGAGAAGCCGCAGCAGCCTTGCTGGCAGTCCGAGTCCGTGGTGCAGGGACCAGTGACGAACTGGGTTCCACGACGCTGGTTGGCGAAGCGGGAGGGGAGCTCGTGAGCGGCAACGCTGACGGCCACTGGAAGGAGAGGCAAAGTCAGCGATCGCAGTGGGCAAAAAAAAGGTGGTGCTCACTGAGGGAGAGAGCGACAAAGGTAGCAGAGAACTTCATGTTGATTATCGAATAAGAGAAAGTTTAAAAGTTGTGAGAGTGAATGAAAAACAACGCAGTTGTCTGAAGAGAAGGCAAAAAAAAAGAGCTGTGTGAGGGAAGAAGGAGAAGGATCGACCTAACGAATCATGGCGATTTTCAGAGCTTATATAGTACCAATACGGCTAAAAGGGGTTCGATTGATATGTAGCGATGCTCCTCCCATCATCGCATGCGGTATACCGATTTGCGGTTCGGGGTTAACTCTGCCGGTCGTCAAGGACACTTCGCGGCAGTAAAAATACCTCCTATGTGCTACATTTTCTTTGAAACGGTTGAAACGCCATCCACAGGTCCTGACAGATTAATCGTCTGCAAGCCACTCCTGGGTCCCTACCCAGGCACCGGTTCAATGAGGCGCTATATTTGGCAGGGATCTGCGACAAATGATTGCAAGTTCGGGTCTCCACTAATGCTGCTTCTAGCGTCCAGGCAAGATTGAAATCGGTCCAGAGCGCCAGAAATCGTTGCCATGGTCAGTTCGTTGTATGGAGACATAGGCTTTCGCGACTCGGGGTTGACTCGGGGAGACTAGAGGTAAGCACGGATCTGCCGGCAAGGAGGTTGATGAGACGTTGATGCAACGTTGACCAGAGTCAAATAAGCGAGCGGAGTTGAACGCCGTCAAGTGGCTCACACGGGGCGAACAGCCTTGATTCTCACAGGTAGGTAGGTAGGGTAGGTCGGTAAATCTTTCACCAGTAACTAGCCTTGATTTTTGGTTTTTTCACTCAGCGATCGTCAGACTATAAACTCAAAACGCGTAGGAGAGTTACGGATGCTGTAAAACTGAATGGGCTTTGAGTGCGAATACGTGGAAAACGGATCCAAAACCTGAACGGGTCCGCACTTCACCGGGGTCCGCAGTCCTTTGCTGTACTCGGAAATCTATCACTGCATCGAATTGAAGGAGAGGCGGGTAATTAGGAGAATCTTCCCTTGATTTTCCCAACCTTAGCCGTGATCAGGATTGAGGGGTTGTAACAGCGGTAGGGTTGGGCCGAGAGCGCCATCGGATCTCGTCGGACGACGTCGGGCATCATCTGCCGCTTTAGATCCCCGACGCAACGCCGGTTGCCTTTCCACTCTCCCCTGATCTCGGTATATTTCACGCTCCCATGTCCGTGTGATACTGCTGCGAAGCTGGGCCGCTGCACCTACTTACAGTACGCAGACTCTTTCTTTTCTTTTCAAGTCATTTCGTTTCACAAGTTGTCGTCGACTTTTCAGAAAGTGATTTTGCCGAACCGAACGGATCCTTCAAATAACTCTCCGTAACTTCGGAGTAGTTCAGAGTCAAGGTGGGTGAGTAAAGTTGGACAGAGGGCGCGTGGTTGCGCGTAGTCGCGGATCATTCTGTTCCGCGAGTGTTCCGCGTGTGAGAGCACGTAACAATTGAAAAGTTTGGGGCGGGCCGCGCGGCCTCGTTGCGGAGACTCGGAATAAAACGCAACCGTCGTCTATGTTTTCCGACCCATCTGACCGTTCAACTCGATCGACGCGCATGGAAGTCGCCTGGCCTCAAGGGTGTGCGAGGCGACGTAGGCATTGAGTAGGAAGTCTATGAGCATGCGTTTTCGCTTTGCTGTAAGTATCTGTACCCTCCAAGTCGGGTCGGCCTTCAATATCTACTGATACTGATCCTGATCTTGCGGAATGATCTTGCGGAAATGTGGTGCTGAAACCATCGAAGGTAGATGATACAGAACTAACAGAGAGCCCTAGGGTTGATATTTGAATCCCGTAAAAGCGAGGCTAGTATCGAATAGGACAGTTGAACTCCCAAGTCACAGCAGCAAAATTCCCACCAAGGACTCGAAGGTACTTGTCAAGAAATTTTCTTACTTCGAGGACGTTAAAAACACGGAGTCCGACAATAAAATCAAGGCAAAGTGGATTTGAATACAAAAATTTCGTTGTGTTGAAGAAACTCAAAAAAAAAAAAAAAACACTAGTAGTTGACCTCCGTGGCACTGGGCCTGCTCATGGTTGGCCGTTGAAGTCTTGTGTTATTTCATGTCCTTGCGCTATTTCATGGGCGGCCCATTGAAATTTCTTCCGGGTGCGTCCGATTACAGTAGGTAGGTAAATAGGAGGCCACATGTCACCGTACGCGTGTTAACAGCTCAATTTTCGAAATTTGAACCATGGCTTGAATTGTATTTGGAAAAAGCTCGAGAAAACTGTGAGATGGGGAACAAATCTCGATGCGCGGGAATAGAAAATACGCATTTGCGTGAAAGATGCCTGGTACATGTATTTAGTTAGATCAGAGAGATTCTGGTCTTTTCGATGCTACTCCTGATATACGATCCGCTGCAGCAAGAATGCATCTACCCGTGCCTGTCAGGGTGGTTATTCAGCAGGGAACGTCATGGGATGTTGCGTTCAGAGTTGCAATTGGACATGGCAAAGCGGAATTATAATAATCAAGAATTAGCGGCGGGCTTTGGGTCTCTAATATACGTGATCTGAACGACTATCTTCAGATTTCATGCCCAGTAGACTAGAGAGGCTGAAAAGACCCTAGGCTTTAGGGCCCTTCGGGTTCGAGCGAGGTGAATTTAGACGTACCAACTATCCGATCAGAGTAATCATGTTGTATTTTGTCAGAATTCGAACCAAACGCTTCAACATGCAGGTTGATGTGATATGAACGTCCAACTTTGACGCTCGATGAGGTTGAGGCTTCAATGTCAATCGCACGGCCACGGCGAGACTTGCTGTTCCACTAAATGGAAAGACGGAATCCGCTCAACGTGCACCGAGCCACGCTCACGAACGCATTTTCGAGAGTTTCCAACTCGGAGGCTAGTCCAGTCGCACGGCATTACATGGACGATGGCCAACGGAGTTACACAAAATTCGTTGGATTGACATCATTGAGAAACTAAGTCTGTGTACTTGTATTGAGAAAAGTGTTCTAGCTTGAAATCCTTCGTTCCGGCTACTCCGAGTCCGTTGACTGACCCTCCGCAGCGGGAATGTAGACCATGAGGGCCAGGTTGCCATATATATATCCCACAGAAGGTTCATTCCCATACGCAGCATAGGTAAGCTCCAAATCTTGGCGACGACTTGACCTTTTGGTGATCCATGTCACGTCTGTAACCGGGACGTCCGAATCGTATTCATCAAACTCGAGGAGATCCCCACCGTACTCTTGTTGGAGTTTGCCAAAAATGTCAGGGTCGTCGACGACGTCGGTATGGTCGATCTCCGCCACGTCGTCGAGCATGATTGTACGTCCGTATTCCGAATAAACGGCCTTGAGAGATGTTTCGAGACCCAGTTCCTCGCTTGCGCGAACAAGGAGGGCGTCTGCGCCCTTCAACATGCCTTTCAAGCGGTTTAGGTTGGTCCGTGAATTCACTGGATACGAATACTGCAGGCCGAAGCCGAGGATTGCACCTTCGACTAAGGTCTCGTCGGTGGATAGGGCAGAGAGTGCGGCTGGGATGCCGGATCTGTCGCGGGGATCCGACGGTGCGCATGCGAGGGGGGTCCGACGGGCATTCGCGAAATACAGATTATAAGTCAGCGTTATGCGGTGGCCCGACTCGACGACGGCGACTTCGTGCTCGACATCGCCGTAGAAGGCGACATAAGCTATTGTTGGAGTGTCGATTGAGGACAGAATTTTGGCCGAGTTAAATTCTTCTTCCTTGCCGCCGTGGCGGAGATGCAACGCTCCTCCAACGTGGGAAGCGGGGAATACAACAACAAGAGATCCGAACATGTTCTCTCCCCGTGGTGTATCTTTGTGCGCCTTGAAAAATGAGCCTTTGCCTGGAGTCGGTGTGAGTTTTGGAGGGACTAAAATGACAGGATTGGCCCCACCGTAGACGTTCAACTTATACAGCTCGGCCGAGATACCCTTCCCCGATTTGGCGAATCCCTCGACCAGATTGGTGTGAACATTGTCGAGAATCCCAGATTTCTCCACGTTGAAACGAACCATAAAATCCTTTGCACTCATTTGACCGGCCTTTCGGTACGTTTCGTCCAGAACATCTTCTTGATTGCGTCCAAAAGTCGCTTTTTGGCAAGCCTCAGCGAGCGATTCGAGCTCTTCAGACGTCCCTTTTGCTAGATCTACCCACCTGGACGGTATTCAGCCCACAATTTGAATATGGCGTCCATCAGTGATAACGCAATTTCCTTTTGGGGCTTTCACGGCTTTTTTAGCCTGTTTCGCTTGTGCACAAGCTCATCAGACAGAAAAGATGCACAAGCCAAACAAGCAAGACTGACAAGTCTGAGTCGGTGCCTTTCTTTTTTAAATGAAATTTAACAAAACAGCTTACATTTTAGTTTCCCTCCCTGAAATTGCGGAAAACAGCAATTACAGAAATAATATAAAGACGATTGGGTGTTGGTGGGTGAGCGAAATGTAGTCGAGTCTTTCAAACTCCGCCCATCACGATGCCAATTGTTGACAGATGGCAACGGATGGCGTGACTTACATCAAATGGTTGGTCGCCTCTTTCCTTTTCCCTCCATGTTCTCCACTTGCCCCCGCCTCAATCCGTGTCTCTGAGGCCCATTACCTCGTCTAATCATGCGCCGGTTCTCCAGTTAATTACCTATCTAGGCATCCCGCAAATCCGTTAGCCCTCTCGCCCCATTTTTTTCAAGCTCAAGATTTTTCGCCCTATTGCTTCCAATATCTCAATCGCAACATGCCTCTCCTATGCCCCCGCTCTTCAACGTCGCCTCCCGGCCTGTGGCCGCTCATGTTTGCGTGCAGCTGCAATACCTGGGGCTCAACGCGTTGCGCACCGCAGTGCCCGCGCCCTTCGACTCGACCGCGAGCAGCGACCGCGCCTCGCAGACCATCGCGATATCCAGTATGCACTGCCGCCTACTCCGCCGTGTTTGCCCCCGGTCTGGTTTGGATCTCTTAGTCGCATCCCACGCTCCCTACCTACAGCTCACTGTCCTTATCTTTCTCTTAAGTTTGCCGCTCTGGGCGCCCGGCTCAACACTCCTTTTTTTCGTACTTCCTACCATTTTTCCAGGCCTGTTTATAACCCATGTAGGCCACATTGTAATATGTAACTCAATATATAATGAAATACTGCATATTCCTTGTGTCTCTTGTGGGCTTGTCTGACTTTTCCAGCTTGCGGGGAGTTACTTGTCAGATTTTTGACATAGCTTGTCGTCTTGTCGGCTTTTCGGACTTTCGGGCTTGTACAAGCTTGTACAAGCGCCGGCAAGTAAGTTGTTAAAAGGCCGATGTCCCACCGGAATGTTGCCACTCCACTCACCTCGCACTGCCGCCCTCGGACATTCCATAGGCGAGGACAGCGTCTTCGGGAAAAATCTGGCAGGTTCCACTGCAAATCGGAGGGGGTTTGACGATAGCTGCTTTTAATTTCTTGATCTTTTTCTCAAGGGTGGTCATTGCTCAGGAGAAAGAAGGTTTGATGGCATCACGAATTGGTCGAAGTTTCAATTTCAACCCACAGTATGTACCCAGGGTCTTCCACGGCGGAGAAAATTCTAGTGGGCACGCTTTGACACGCTTTTTCACGCGTGGAAATGCCTGGTTTGCGTTTACTATGTGTCGCAGTTTTTCCCTAACTCAGCTTTGGTTTCCGCGGCTTGTGTGTAAGCCCTCTAATGCCTGGTTTTCTTTTATTGTGTGTCGCGCAGCACTGATCGGCTGCCTCGAAAACTAATCAAGCTGTTGGACGGCTTGATTAGTTTTGCTCTCTTTCGATGAATATTTCAATTTTATTCCTGGTGTGTGCATTCAATGTCTTTCTTTCTTTCTTTACTCCTGCCCACCTGCTCTGAATCGTCCCTGAGCTTCAAATCCGAGATCCGGCATTTACATCCCCAAATTGTTGCGGAGTTCGAACAAGCAGCTCAAGTTGGTTGATTTATGTGATGTAAGTAGCGGCAGTTTCTCTACCAGGAAACCGTCGAAAGAAAACAATGCTTCCTGGACCCAAGTTCCGCAATGGCATGAATTTCTCCGAGTTCTCACAATTCAACTCGAGTGAGGATGTTAGGGCAAGTATCATGCCGGTAGCTAGGTAGCTGTTTGAATTTAACCAGTCCCTATTCCAGCTCACGAGACAAGGGCGAGCACTGTCTGATCTGTCTTACACAAATATCTGCTCAATTTTTTACGTCGACGATGGCGGTCTTGATGCACTGTGCAGTGTGAGCTTTGCTTTGACCGCAACTGCAATGTCTAATGTTGGAGTGCGAACAATGTATTATAGATGTTACGTACGCGAGCAAGCTCGAGCCTGAACGTGCGCCCACGATTCGGAGGGACGCGCGATGGTGGGAAAGCGCTAGCGCTTCAAGTTGGGTGTCAATGTATGGGAGCGAATCCGGAGGAATCGTTTGAATGAAACGCGGGACAAAGAAATATGTACCGCTACCTACATTATGTACAGATGCGATTAAAGGCAAGCAGGAGCAGTCAAACATGATCTTTTGTCATTGAAATAATCATCCGAGTCGTTTGAGCGCAAACTGATCAAACCGTCTTTCGGCCGTCTAGGCCGCCGATCCGTCGCGCGACACATAATAAACGAAAACCGTGTAAACTAGGATTTTCTCCGCCATGGAAGACCACGGCCCCATGGTGTTGAAACCGAACTCCGACCTGAACACGCGTTTTGACGTCCACAAATATTTGCCGATTCGTGATGGCGTCAAAACCTTTTCTCCTGAGCAATGACCACCCTCGATGAAAAAATCGAGAAATTGAAAGCAGCCATCGTCAAGCCCCTCCTATTTGCAGTGGAACCTGCCAAATCTCCCCCGAAGACGCTATCTTCGCCTATGGAATGTCCGAGGGCGGCGGTGCGAGGTGAGTGGCAAAATTCCAGCGACGCTATATTGCGTGGTCATTCAAATTCAGATTTTCTGACAGTTACGTTTCTTCCTTTCCACCTTCTTCGACAAGTCAAAGTTGGATGATTTTATGCCTACCTCGCACGCCGAGTAGTCTCTCCGAGTCGCAGACCGCCGCTTCGACAATGTGATCTCGTACCTCTACACGCCGCGACATCATATGTGACATAGCAAGTCAAAAACAGAACATAGGCTTCCAAGTCAATTCCTACTCGACATGTTCAAGTTGAAAGACTAGAAATACATTCCCGATTCACGTATCATCACATGTATTCCGGGGGTTGTTCGTTCGAAATCCCATGTGTCCGCATCGTGGCCTCCATGACTGCGACGCGCTGAGCCATAGCGTGGAATTGCTGGGCAAAGTCGCTGGGAGGACCCATCCCATTGACTTCGAGGCCGCCACCGATTTCGCTGTCCGGCGGTAGAAAACTCGCGCCTGTGTCCGCGCGGCCTGGGGTATCAAGTGCTCCCTCGTCCCCGCTCTCCCTACGCTCACGGATGCGCATTTCCTCCCGCATGCGCGCGAGCTTGAGAAACATCGCCTCCTGAGACTCGACGACGGCTGGTGCGATCGGCCTCTCGAGCGCCATTTTACTCGCGTTGGGGGGACCGGATAGCACCTGAGTGCTAGTCACTTCGCCTGTGGGCATGGGGGAGATATGTCGTAGGTCAGGGGCAGGGATGGCTCGGGTGGCTCGGGACCGATGACGGCGGAGGATGAAAATCATCGCCCCGAGCACGACGAAAAACCCGGCGATCGCAATTCCTGCGATTGCTCCGTGGTTGATTTTTGACCCGCCGGATGAGCTCGGGACGACGCCGCTGGCCGAAGCTGTACTGTGATTGGATGTGCTCGTTTGGGTCGTCTTGGTGGTACTCGCTGCACTCGACGAGATCAACACGGCGGAGTCCAAACACGAGGTATTGCTGCCATTTGAGACGAAGAAGCCCCCGGGGAAGTATCCGGTGCCATCCAAAGTAGCCAAGAACACATACATACCCTGCGGTACGTTGACGGGTTGCCAGGTAAAGGTGGGTGGGGCGGCTGCTGTGGTGAGATTGCGGATCGCTGGGCCGAGTCCGGGGAGCTCAGCAACTTGCAGCAAAAACGACATGGGAACCACACTGGCCCGGGGCGAATACTGCCACGAGAGTACGGCTGGTTCGCAAGTCGTCATGTTGGGGACTGTAGTGAATGAGAAGGAAAATGTAGGAGCGGGTGGAGCGCCGCCGTCGCTACTACTTGCAGCTGAATGATGGTGGCATCGGTCATTCAGAACAATTCAAGTAGAGAGCCTGACACACCAGTGGCCGCTGTGACAACATGCAACCAGATGCAGAAGGACAGAACACTCAAGCGCATCGCGGACACGGTGAGTGCAAGGGATGGTATTTGGTGGGATGAAGATGCAGATGAACGCCGTGACCCTGAAGATGCAGCTTAAATAAACTGTTCACATCTCAAAAATGCCCGATACCGCGGCCAGATGAACGCCACAAATTATCTCTCCGTGGGTTCAGTTGAACAAGATGCCAGTATTCCAAACCAAAAAACAGAGGGCAGAGGCAATCCATGTTTCCTGGCTTTCAAGTGAGCGACAATTGCCCGCAACTTGAACGGAGCAGAATTTAGGGAAAATCGGGATTCGAACATAAAATGCATACTTCCGCCACGACGTGATTGGCATTGTTGGAATCACGACATCAAATCGCGTTGCCTTGGTATGGGCAGGTTGATTGAATGGTGGGGCCATCTGAGCTGTGTACGTTCAAGGTTTATCGTGCCGATAGTGCCGCAAGTTGTAGTTATCAGGGCCGACAGTCTCGCATAAGTTTTGGAAGCGGAATTCCGAGGATGCAATTCCAATAATCAGATTTTGTCTAAGAGTGCTCGTAAGAAGCGGGCATATTTAGCGCACACTTGACTGGCACTAGAAATGGCATCAGTATCTACAGAAACGAGACACAGCCAACGCTACTGATGGGCTCTCGATCCCCAAATCGTTGGTGAATCATATTGCTCGTGAAAGACGGCCACTCTGTTTAGCAAGTCAGACAAAAAACGGGATGAGGAAAACAAGACACACGCACCCAGTTGCCAATAAAGACCGCAGCTTTCCGGCGATCTGCATGTCGATCGCCATGCTCACGTCCGTTTGTTCCGCATCAAGCTGGAGGTCAAGTGCAGTGACACTGAGCGTACACCGTCGAGGAAGCGCCACAAGCCCGCATTGACCACACGTCGTGGATCTTGGGCACGATCTGCGTGATGGTGGGTAGACAATGAGCGAACATCTTCTCGATGCGCTCAGGATCGTTGTCGGGCAGCGAGAAAATCAGCCAGGAAGGCCGGGAAGTTGGGGGGGTCGAATCCCGTCCAGGTGGGTAGATTCGGCCCGAAGATCTCGACTCGCTCGCTGAGGCTTGCCAAAAAGCGACTTTTGAACGCAATCAAGAAGATGTTCTGGACGAAACGTACCGGGGCCGGTCACGTGAGTGCAAAGGATTACATGGTTCGTTTCAACGTGGACAAATCCGGGATTCTCGATAGTGTTCACGCCAATCTGGTCGAGGGATTCGGTAAGTCGGGGAAAGGTATCTCGGCCGAGTTGTATAAGTTGAACGTCTACGGTGTGGCAAATCCTTTTATTTCAGTTCAAACTAAAAATTCAAAACTCACACCGACTCCAGGCAAGGGCTCATTTTTCAAGGCGCACAAAGATACACCACGGGGAGAGAACACGTTCGGATCTCTTGTTGTTGTATTCCCCGCTTCCCACGTCGGAGGAGCGTTGCATCTCGCTTGAAAGGCATGTTGAAGGGCGCAGATGCCCTTCTCGTCCGCGCAAGCGAGGAACCGGGTCTCGAAACGTCTCTCAAGGCCGTTTATACGGAAAACATGTTCAGATGTACAATCATGCTCGACGACATGGCGGCGATCGACCACACCGACGTCGTTGAGGACCATACTATCCTTGGCAAACTCCACGAAGATTATGGTGGCGATATCTTTGTCGACGACTTTGAGTCGCGCGATTCTGAATCTGACGTCTCCTAAGTCTCGGTTAGATGGATCACCGAAAGATCGAGTCGTCGCCAAGATTTGGAGGTTACCTATGTTACGTATGGGAATGAACATTCTGTGGGATATGTACATGGCAATCTGGCCCTCATGGTCTACATTCCTGCTGCAGAGGGTCAGTCAACGGTCTCGGGGTAGCCACTGGAACGAAGCGTTTCGAGCTAAAACAATTTTCTCACTACATGTACACAGGCAATTGCTTACTTTCTCTCTGTTGGCCATCATCCGTGTAATACCGTGCGAATGGACCAGCCTCCGAGTTGAAAACGCGTTCGTGAGCGTCGCTCGATTTTTCGTGCGCGGTGTTGAATAGTAATTTGGTGAGACAGAAAGTCGAACCGCGGCCCTAGAAGCCTCAACTCCTTCGGACAGCGTCAAAAGTTGGACATCCACCTCACATCAGCCAGGGTTTGGTTCGAATTTCAAAATTTAACACGATTACGCTAATTGGTACGTCTAAATTAACTGTGTTTGAACCCAAAGAGCCCTAAAGCCCCGCCGTTAGTAGTTCTTGATAACACCATGATATTATGATGATTTTTATCTTGCTGGGTTTCTTCAACACAGCGAAAATTTTGTGTTCAGTCTTGATTTTGTCGTCGGATCATTCCCGTGTTTTAACTGTGATATATTTGTGCTTCCTCGAAGTGAGAAACTTTCTTGGTACCTCCTTGGTACTGTATCCGGGAACTTTGTCCATATACTAATATTAATAATGAAGGTGAGGGGCACGAGTACGAGTTGGCTATTCTCGACCCGCAAACTCGCGGGTTAATGTTTTGTATGTTGACAAAACAAAAACTGCCCTGTAGCCTTTTCGTGCAAGGTTCAAGTTCTGCTGCGGACCTCCCGTGTTTTTTGAATCATCCCTTGCAATACCGGCGTCACTAGACGAGTTCGACTTGCTCTGGAGTGCCGTAGTGGCCACTGGCCAGGTTGCGAAGACTCGGCCGACGCAGGTATCTGTACCTGTCAGGGGA
The DNA here is from genome assembly GCA_014925785.1 of Mycena galopus ATCC 62051. Lineage (NCBI taxonomy): Eukaryota > Fungi > Basidiomycota > Agaricomycetes > Agaricales > Mycenaceae > Mycena > Mycena galopus. The sequence goes on along the minus strand of WIQG01000374.1, from coordinate 122,963 downwards.
TTCTTGGCCGTGCCAATGAACCGATATTTGATTATGATCTAGATTCGAGCTGTGTGTATAATGTTTACTCGCGATGTGAATTATTACAGAACGTTGTTCACCTGAAGGCGCGGCGGACGATTTAGCACCGGATTTTAACGAGTTGACACGCCCTGCGCCCTGCGCGTCGGGGGCGGTATTCTCGTTCTCGTTCTCGTGTCAGAGGACGGAGATGAGTCGAGTTCCTTGTACCGTGACCGAGGGAAGAAGAATAGCGGCGCGGGAGCCGGCGACGAGGATTTTTCAACTGGAAAGCGTTCTTAGCGGTATAAATCACGAACACCTGTTACGCGCCTCCAATGTATTTTTGGCGGCTTCGCTCACCGACTCGAAGTCTCGAACCAAAGTTCGAATTTGAACACCAACTGGTGATCACGCATTGGCCCACGCTACGGTAGCGTGAGAAGTTCGATAACTCCAAGTCCGAGGAGCAGGAAGAGGAGTGCCTGAGTGGTCCCAAATTCTTCTCGTCGGCCTCCGTCGCGACGATTAAAATCAACAGTTCTGTTGACCGCCGGTACCTCAGGCTTTGTTCGCCGTGATACGCACTTACTCCGCTTCGAAGTCGGGGAACTTTCCTTCGAAGTCGAGAACCTCGAGCGAGTGGTCGATAAGATATTGAAGAACACTGAACCTTTCCAAAGAACAGAATCTGTCCGTTCCACGATACAGTGAGCTCAACGAATCGTCATAAATTGAGTTTGTTCGTCTTCTTTCTTGCGTCATTAGCGTGTTACGCGCCCTTGTGCGCGTCGGGGAACGTGTAGATGCGCGTTCAATTGTTCTTGGAGGCCTAGGCCGTGGAGCGAATCTAGTTCAACCGTTATCGTGCAGTGCCGGCCCGGGACTTGCCGGCGCGGTGGTTGAACGTTGAACATTGAGGAGTGTCCTGCAAACCTGTCGAATATCTTGAAATAGCATTCACCACGTTCGCGGAATGCGGGCTTTGGCGGGCTTTTGGCGGGCGCGTCGGGATAGGGCATGGGATCAGCTGGATGACGTCATGTTCTGTTGTGGCTATAAGGCAGGGATTCTGTCGCGTCTGGTTCTCTTCCTCAGACCACCATGTCCAACTTCATCGACCCGAACACAATCGGGAAGCCTGTGCGTCCCCGGCGGCACGTCAGGACTCTCACTGGTGTGTATATCGCGCTGAGATCGCGCAGTCGGGGCTCACGCGAACGTTATAGGGTATCTGCCTGAGACCGATGCCTCGGGCAAGGAGAAGTGGCCCCGTGGCGACGAGAAGACATGGAAGGAAGCCATGCGCGATGTCGACGCCGGTATGTCGCGAGAGTGCGCAGATCGCCAACGCTGACTTGGGGTTTGGACAGATGTCTCCCACATTACCAAGTCGTTGGTGAACCATGTGCAGACCTCGCTCGCTAGACAGCCCTACAATCTCGGTGAGTTCGGGGGGCCGCTTTTCATTCGTCTCTGCAGGTATCGAGTTGATCCCCGCGCGGGCTTCCAATCGATTGTGTTGAAATCGCGCGTTTCATTTTGTTTCTGAATACCGCCTGCCGTTGCCGCCACTGGGTAATTCGCGTCGACTGCTTTCACGTCGATTCTCGCGTTTCGGCCAAATCGGACTTATCTCCGATGGTACACCGAGCGGGCCCGTGCGCAATCAGACGCGCATCGTTATTCCGTTCACAAAGCGCTCATGCACTCATTGCTGAGAGTGAGGCCATAATGACCACGTAGTAATGGACGAGTTTTTCCATTCGCACCCGTTTATCTCATGGCGTCGACGAGCCTCTATCGCATACTGACGCATTCCAGACAACCTCGGCGCGTACCAAGCCGCCGCGCTCTCCGTGCGCGACAACCTCCTCGTCAACTGGAACGAGACCTCGCTGCAGTACACCCGCAAGGCGCCCAAGCGCGCGTACTACCTCTCGCTCGAGTTCCTCATGGGCCGCACCCTCGACAACGCGCTCCTCAACCTCGGGCTCAAGGAAAAGTACGCCGACGGCGTGCAGAAGCTCGGGTTCAGCATGGAGGACATCCTCGACCAGGAGCGCGACGCCGCGCTGGGGAACGGTGGCCTCGGGCGGCTGGCGGCGTGTTATCTCGACTCGAGCGCGAGCCAGGAGCTGCCTGTGTGGGGGTACGGGCTGAGGTACAAGTACGGCATCTTCCAACAGCTGATCTCGCCTGCGGGCGAGCAGCTTGAGGTGCGGGTCCCCTCTATTCCTTTCCGCGCTTTTTTGACGCGAAGCTGCGTAGGCCCCCGACCCATGGCTCGACAACCAGAACCCGTGGGAGCTGCCGCGGCTCGACGTCTCGTACGAGGTGCGCTTCTACGGGCACGCGGACCGGCTGAACGACGGCACGCCGCGCGCGGTGTGGGCGGGCGGGCAGGAGGTGCTGGCGGTCGCGTACGACGTGATGATCCCCGGGTGCTACACCAAGACGACGAACAACCTCCGCCTGTGGGAGAGCAAGCCCAAGCGCGGGTTCGACCTCAACTCGTTCAATGCAGGGAACTACGAGGCGGCGGTGGAGGCGAGTAATAGCGCGGCGGCGATTACGAGCGTGCTGTATCCGAATGACCATACGTCTTGTGAGTTGACCAGTTTTTGAGATACGAGGAGATGCTGACGCGAGGTGTACACAGTCGGGAAGGAGCTGAGGTTGAAGCAGCAGTAGTACGTGGTGTCGCCCGTTGGGCAGTGGGTGACATACTGATTTGCCGCGTCGTCGTACAGCTTCTGGACCGCGGCGAGTCTCGCGGACATCATTCGTCGTTTCAAGAACATCGGCAAGCCCATCACCGAGTTCCCTGAGTGTGCGTACTTCTCTTCTCGTCTTCTTTCATCGGTTCTCACCCCGCCGCTTTGCATGCAGACGTCGCGATCCAGCTCAACGACGTGCGTATCCCTTCTCTCTCCCTGGTCACGCCTACGCTGATTCGCGTTTGTCTGCACAGACACACCCGACGCTCGCCATCCCCGAGCTGATGCGCATCCTGATCGACGAGGAGGACCAGTCGTGGGCGGCCGCGTGGAAGATCGTGACGAGCACGTTCTTCTACACGAACCACACGGTGCTGCCCGAGGCGCTGGAGAAGTGGCCCGTGCCGCTGCTGGAGCACCTGCTGCCGCGGCATTTGCAGATTATATATGATATTAATCTGTTGTTTTTGCAGTGTGCGTCTGCGTCTCCTTCTTTCTCCCCTTCCTCCCTTGGCGTTTTCCTTTCTGGGGATGAGATGAGATGAGATGCTAACGCTTGCGCGCAGCGGTGGAGAAGAAGTACCCTGGGGACCGGGACCGGCTTGGACGGATGAGTCTGATTGAGGAGGGGTTCCCGAAGCAGGTGCGCATGGCGTACCTTGCGTGCATTGGCAGTCGGAAGGTCAATGGGGTGGCGGAGGTGAGTTTCTGGTCTATCATCATGCTTCGGTGGAGGATGGGTTCTAACGGCCGCGCAGCTGCACAGCGACCTCGTCAAGACGACTATCCTGAAGGACTTTGTCGAGTTTGAGGGCATTAGCAAGTGCGTTGTTTGTCGTCTCGTACTTCACCGCCAGCGGTTTATTCATACGGGCTTCCCGCAGGTTCGGCAACGTCACGAACGGGAGTGCGTTCTTCCTTCCTTCCTCTCGCCCTTCCTTGCGACAGCTACTGACGATGAACGGCAGTCACACCCCGTCGCTGGCTCGACCAGTGCAACCCCGAGCTCAGCGCGCTCATCTCGAGCACGCTCAAGGTCGACAAGGCCGTGTGGCTCAAGGAGCTCACGCTGCTCGAGAAGCTGCTCCCGCTCGCCGAGGACGCCGCGTTCCGCGAGAAGTGGGCCGCGATCAAGCAGCGCAACAAGGAGCGCCTGGCGCACCATGTGCAGACGACGCTCGGGCTCACGATCAATACGAATGCGATGTTTGATGTGCAGATTAAGAGGCTGCATGAGTATAAGCGGCAGACGCTGAATATTCTCGGGGTTATTCATGTGGGCGCCTTTTTGAGCTTTGGGGAAGGCATGGGTGCTGATGGCTTGAGCAGCGGTACTTGACGTTGAAGGGTATGAGCGCGGAGGAGAAGAAGAAGGTTAACCCGCGCGTGGTGTTCTTTGCGGGCAAGGCGGCGCCGGCGTATTACATTGCGAAGCTCGTGCGTCGTGGTCGTTCGCTCTCGGCTTTGTTTTTGCGCTGATGCCGACGCATGCACAGACGATCCGCCTCATCGTGAACGTGGCGCGCATCATCAACGCGGACCCGGACACGAAGGACCTGCTGTCGCTGTACTTCCTCCCGGACTACTCGGTGTCGCTCGCGGAGGTGCTCATCCCCGCGTCGGATATCAGCCAGCACATCTCCACCGCGGGGACGGAGGCGTCGGGGACGTCGAATATGAAGTGCGTGTGGTGATTATTGCTGTGTTGCGTGTGCTAACTGAGGGTCTGTTCTTGCAGATTCTGCCTGAACGGTGGGTTGCTGCTTGGCACGGTCGGTGCGTGGTCTGGCTCTTCACCCGCGCGCGCGAGATATTGACGTTTGGTGGTTTCCCTCCTTAGACGGCGCGAATATCGAGATCGCGGAGGAGGTCGGGGAGAGCAATGTCTGTGCGTAGTTGGTTTGCTATTTCGTTCACCCTTGCTCGAAGGCTGACCTACCTTTCGTACTCCAGTCTTCTTCGGCCACCTGACGCCGTGAGTCGTGCCTCCAGCGAGATGTGCCACGAGTAAAATGTTGACTGACGCTCGACGACGCATAGGGCTGTCGAGGACCTCCGCTACCAGCACACGTACCACCCCACGCCGATCGAGGAGAAGTGCCCCGCGCTCGCGAACGTGCTGAACCAGGTCTCGGCCGGACTGTTTGGCGACGCGGACGTCTACGAGCCGCTCCTCAACACCATTCGCCAGGGCGATCACTACCTCTTGTCGGACGACTTTGATTCCTGTGCGTGCCCTTTCCGCAGAGTATCGATATGTGCTGATTGGATGATGGAATAGACATCGCGGCGCTGGCGATGGTGGACGAGGCGTATCTCGATCAGACCGAGTGGGTGAAGAAGTCCATCCGGACGTCCGCGAAGGTGCGTAGTCGTCATCTTTTCGTGAAGCAGATCGCTGAGCATGCGTGTGCTGCAGATGGGTAAATTCAGCTCCGACCGGGCGATCAATGAGTACGCCGAGAGCTACTGGAACATCGAGGCGCAGCGTGTCGCCTAAAAGCACGCGTTGTTGGTTGATTGTGGAGCGCGGTGATACATACATTCGATTAACGCCTAAAGGCGACGACGCAGAAGCATGAGTGAGGTATACACGCATAGGGGTAAATGACAAATGGGCTTGCAGTTGTGTATTTTTGTACAACCACATACATTTGGGAAACCGACTGGCTCTGACCTGACAGCGAGAACATGGGAGACGCGACGGCATGCAGTGGCAGTGCGGCAAAACGATTCGCAGGCATGTGACCGCGTTGCGGCTTTCAACTCACCAACACCAACACGGAGCCAATCTTCTTTTGATTGTATTGGCCAACTGGATCCGATATCATGAACTTCCGGGTAACCAGGTTCGTGTAATCTGCCTGAAATAGGCCAAATGACGAACACTGCTCTGCCACTGCTAAATCCGACGCACTGGGAGAGCTGTGGAACCATCCCTCCATCTGCCACCATGTCTTTCTCGTATCGGCTGAGGGTCGGGGGGTATTCACTGAACACCCGCATCCGACTCCAGTCGTTCAAAGTTCGAGCGCCGAAAGAAACGCCAGACACGGCCACTGCGTTTTCGGCGACAGAAAAGGATTCCCTGCTTTCGGCAACTTCGAAAATCAAGAGCGAAGACATTGTCAGGGAGGGAGCAGTCCGCGTGAAAGAGTACGGCGTTCATCCTCGGAGCTGGTTTTTCAAAATCAAGTGGCTGGTGCTGTATGAAGAGCAGCTAGCGCTGCATGCTTCGCAGGTGAGTCTCGTTCAAAGATCTTGGAAGTTGATTCGCTCATCGAATTTTTCGTCATCTCCACAGACGAAGGCTCCAAGATCCTCCATTTCACTTGCCAATATCGAAAAACTTGAGCGCACGAATCGCGTCCCATGCGGTCTCACGCTCCAGACCAAGAATGGGCGGCGGTACCTGCTGAGCTTCGAGAAGGATAGTGATTTATACGGTGGGTTCCCCTTTAGTTCGTCGTCGCTTGAATTGAGGTTCCCTCATTTAGACTGGCAAGACGAGATATGTAGGCGCTCTATGGGTGTTGGTCTTCCTCACAACTTTGTGCATAAAACGCATTGCTCGTTTGATCCTATAAGTGGAGCATTCACGGTTTGTGCTGCGTTCACCTCGAACTTGCCCTTCTGAGCTTACCTTTTGGTAGGGACTTCCTGCAGGGTGGGTCAATGCCCATTACCAAAACATCAATCTTGGGGAAAACGTCGTCCCTGAGAATGCCGAACCCGTAACATCCTTGGTTATCACACGCCGGGGCGCGACATCACAAGTTCAATACGTGTGGAGAGTTGTCTCGTGAGTACGCCGCCCTTCTTGATTTTTGAACCCTAGAATCAAAATCCTTCAGCTTGGACGAGAGTCTTGAAAGCATTCTCGAGAGCGTCTGTCATAAGATGGGCCTCGAATCTGCTGTAAACTTTTCGCTTGCTCTGCCTGGGGACAAAACATCCCTCGTGGGCATCGTCGCTGATCTACAGGGAAGGTGTGAGTTGGAGATCATCGCACGGGAAAGGGACGAAGCGACTGCTGCGCCATCCGACTCTCAAACAAACAGACGAGTATTCATAACGATTAAAATGGACGACCAAGGATGTCGTGTTTCAACCACAGTTGCTGCGTATGTTGTTTTACCGATTCTCGACTGAGCTAACTCTTCTTGGTGCGTAGAACAGTGCAGACCGAGATGCATAACCTCCTTCAGATAGTGTGCCGGAAAACGAAACTGGATCCTTCTCTATACATGCTGAAGTTTTTGGACGGCGTGGAGCCACTCGCAATGAACCACACCGTGGACGAACTAATGGGAAAGCACACTTTGAGATTGGTCAAACGAGATGTTACTTTGGGGACTCCGACCCTCCCTATCTCAGATCATATAACTATCCTCCGGATATCCCTCGACGAGACTTATCTCACTACTCTGGCGGTGTATGTTCCCTGCCTGGAATTCAAGTCGAATCTAATTCTTCTCTAGTGCTGCGCAGTCACATATACAGGAGGTCTCCAGCGTATCTGTTCGAAAGTTCAATATCAAGCTTCCGAATACACCCTTTCTATCGCCGGCTGCCAAGAGGCACTTGCCATGGATCTCACTGTGGCCGACCTTGGAGGAAAACGTGATTTGATACTGACCAAGCGAGACGACCTGGAAACTATTCCAGCCGAGCAAACGGTGCTTCGCGTGAATCTCCGAATATCCCCTGATGAAACTTTCCTTGATAATGTTTCTGTGTACGTTGTCTTCCTAGAATTCAATGCCAGACTCGAGGCTGATTTTCTACCCAGCTTTCCACATATGCGGATCAAAGACGTTCTTGAACGGGTCTGTGCGAAAATGAAATTCCGAGCTTCAGACTACATGCTAGCATTGACCGGCGGCGTGGAACCTCTGGAAATGGATCTCACTGTGGCGGGCCTCGACGGCAAACATGAGTTGGTCTTGGTCAAGTGCGCACCGGGAAAGTGGTACCCGGAGGCTTGGTACAGCACGGATTCGCCCAAGATCTCATCTGGTTGTGTATGTCGTCGGCCACGGTGGTAGCTTGAGTTGCGCTAATCCCATTCTGCAGCACTCCGTGGATGCATAACTTATGCCGCCAGCCAACTACAATCGATGAAGGAGAGCGCGAGGGGTTCTCCAAGGCGATGGGAATATTTAAAAGCTAGAAGTGTTCAAATAGTCTGTATCATATAAATCCTTGCCTGCGGTTCACATCTCTTTGATCTCCTCAAAATCGTCTACAGCCAATGCTGTGGCAGACGTCACGCACGAAGGTCCGGACATGTTGCACTGCCTTTGCTCAATCGTCGTTACCGCAGCACTGCACGCGAGCGAACGGTGACATATGACTCCCGCGGGACTATATATTTTCGACCGTTGTGCACTACTCTCTTCTCATGTCTTCCGAGTCCGACCCACTTTCGCTTCCTGATGAACATTCATCCTCCGGGGTTTGTTCGTTGAACGTGGATATGCCATTTCGACTGCGCCTTCATGTCGGCCTTACTCGATCGCGATCAACGAGAAGACGAGAGCAAGCGCCCCCGCCTTACTCGAAAAGCATTTCCGAATTTGCCAACGAAAAAGAAAGCGAAGAATCCGTGGTCAGACAAGGTCCGGTCCGCGTGAAGGACAACACCCGAAGCTGGTTCTTCAATATTAATTGGCTTGTGTTGACGGACACTCACTTGGCTCTGCATCCCTCTGCGGCGAGTAGAATGTTTCCTGAGGAAGTCACGATGGACTAATCTTGGGGTACCTCGCAGAACAAACTTCCGCGAACCATTGTTCGCTTGTCGGACATTACGAAAGTCGAACGCACAGAACACGAATCTCATTGCCTCGTTCTTGAGACCAGAGAAAACGGGACCTACCTTTTAACATTCAAGAACGACGACGATATATACGGTACGTTTCCGGCCATTCTTCGCAAACACCTGAAAATTCAAATGACTCTACAGACTGGAAGGATGCCATTTCCTATCGCACCACGGGCGTCAGCGAGCCATCGAGCTTCAAACACAATGTACATGTTGGATGGGATTCTGTCAATGACAATTACACGGTAGGCCGTCCATCCTTCGAACAGAATTGCTTGTTAATCCGGATATAGGGCCTTCCTTCCCAGTGGGCTAAATTGCTCTACTTACAGGGGAAATCACCTGTGGACGAACCCATGGATGTTGGCGACAAATCACAGTCCCATCCCACTCTTTTCCCCCAACGACCTTTTGTACCTTTGCTCCAAACCTTTCGCACTACCGAGCGAATCCTACTCCGCATCAACATTGACACTTTCACCGATCCGGGGCATACATCGCTCGGTTTATCTGTGTAAGATCAAAATTGCGATGTCTTTGTGTGCCTCTGACCTTCTTCTTCCAGACTCGCAGATACACTGATGCGGGATGTTCTTGACCACGTTTGCCGGAAGACCAACCTTGACACGGCAGAATGCAGTCTTGCGCTGACTTCGGACAGCAGCCTCACTCCTCTCAACATGGATGATACTGTGGCGAATCTCATTAATCTGAAGGGCAGCCACAACCTCATACTGCTAACTCCGCTGGACAGGTTTTCTGGTCATGACGAATAGGTCGTGGCTAGCACGTTGCTGGAGCCTGGATGTTGCTGGACGTTGCCATACATGATCTTAGGCAAACTAGTCGCTCTTTCATTATAGCGTTTCATTTTTGAACAGCAGCAGTGTCGACGCAACCCTGTGTTACTCATACCGAGGGCTGGTCCCTAGTTTGTAATTTTTTGGTTTTCGCACGGTTTAAATATATACCCTGTCACTTGATTGAAACCGAATACATATAAGTACGAAGAATTTATGAAGAGGAGCCCAATGTTGTACCGCTAGAGAGCTGTAGGTAGCCTCCGCTATTGAATTTCAGCGTAGTCGATCAGATAAAGGAGCGCGAGACGGTGAGGAGCAAGTCCCATCTGGTCTTAAGCTTGTTTTACAGAGAAAGAGGTTCATCTAAATTGCTGGATCGAACACCAGGTACGTACATGTTTATTACAAAGCGTCTAACATACTGCAGTGACCAGACCAGTAGCACATACATCTTTCAAACAGAACCGCACATTGTCTCACATCTCTGTAAAACGTTTATGCGGCGTGAGTTCCACCAACTGCTCCGAAAATTCGCGATACCGCTGAATCGTTGCCATGCGCGACTCCCCTCCGGCAGTCGCGGACAATGGCTGGGGCAAGACGGGCCGGGAGGGGAACGGAGCCTCTTTGCCGCGCTGAATGGTTGGGATGGGTTGATTGTATATATCATATGGAGACGCGGCGCTGGCGATCAGCGCAGCCTGCAAGGAGGAGCCGGAGCTACTGTGTCGGAGTGGGAATGAAGGCTCGAATTTCTCCAAGACCAGGCTGCGCCTTGGCGTCCTGATGGACACTGGATAAATGGGCGCAGTCATGGATGTGACGTCCGAGAAGCGGCGCGCCGAATTGAGCGGGGTGGGATTGTCAATTCCTGCGACAAAGACGAACGGAGTTTGTGGGCCCGGAGTTGGATTGGCCTCTCCCTCGGTGAGGAGGACGAATGGGGTGGAAGGAAGAGATGTAGCAAGGCGTGGCGAGGGGGGCTCATCGCCATAAGCGAGGTCCAGTGGTTGTGGTGGTTTGGCCCTGGATGTAAGCCGGCGCTTTGTAAGGCTGACAGAACGGAAAAGTGTGCGAGGGAGCGCAAAGGTGGGATTTTCGCTATTGTCCTCCGCCGGGGCACTGAGGATCTGCCGGAAGCTGCTGGGCCCGGGAGGGACATGGCGAAAGCTGGTGCGCGGCGGGGGAGCCAAAGCCACACCATTGTCGGCGGAGGGATTGTAGATACGGGGAGTCAGAGCCGAGATCTCATGCCACTGCTCGAGATCGTCCTCTTTCTCTGCAGTGGGAGATTTCGACCGTTTGCGAAAAACGGAAGAAACTGTGCGGGTAAGGGTGAGTCTCTCCCGGATGGGAGGAAGCGTAGGAAGGGGTTTAGTGGAGGCGTCTGCCAGCACTGGGGCGGACTTGGTGGGCGATAGGCTGAAAACTGCTCGCACCCTCGATTTCTTTGGAGTATTGGTGGCCGACTGGTATCCTTCATCGGTCTCATACCCATTTCCAGATGATGGTGAACTGGTAGGGGAAGATGTGGTGGATATCGTCGGGGAAAAGGAAGAGCGGGATCCGATACGTGTCGGAGAGAAAGTCAGTCCCAAGGATTTCGCAAAAGAGGGCGGCCTGGTGGTCGCACTCTTCGCCTCGGCCTCGCTATCGACTTCAACTCTCCCGCGGTGGAAACCGTGCCCGTGTTCAGAACCATCGACGAATTTGACAGTCTCCCGAGGTGAGCGCCAGGCGACTTCGTCCGGATCGGATAGGACGCAGCTGGGATCAGTGAAGATCCACTCTCGGACGCGACTATTAGTGTCTAATGCACCAAGCTCGAGGAAGACGTCGTATACAGAGGCACGGATGGAGTTTGAGTCTGTACTGGAGTAGGACGACTGCGCCATGGTCGTAGGAAGTAAGATCGAAGCAAGATGACCAGCACAAAGGATGGGAAAACACGCTTATAACACGCAGAGCCCGAGATCAGTGAGGTCACTGGGGTTACCTTGACAATCCTCAGCTAATTGTTCCGTTGAGAAACTGGAACCGAAAGAGAGCAGAAACCCGCGCAGACGAGACAATGAATGTAAAGTGACTTGGAAGGTTGGGCGCCGAAGGTTGAAAACAAATTTGGCTTTTTGCCGTCGTTTTGCCGCGTGGCCTGTCACTAATTTGGGAACGGTTTTTGCCATATCAGGCAGTATGTCCGTGGCACCAGATCGAGTTCAGAAGCTCAACAATTCGAAGAAGTCGGACGACATGAAAGCTATCGCCGATCGGCGCTGAGAGATCCTATACCGAGAGAAATCTGTCCTCCTTAAGAACAAAAAATTTCAACAATGAGAGTTTGAAGAGAAAATGTATAACCGCAGTCCCCTAAGAGACCAGGATTTCGTGATCGCCCGAATTAACGGAACTTATATTACTTGCAGGCGACTCCGGGTGGGTGCGGCGGTCGTCGCGTTAGCACGATCTCCTGGGATTCGGTTTAACCGCATCAGTACGAATCGAGAGGGAGGGGTTTGAAGCAGTGAGAGAATATCGAACAAGCGGGAAGGATTCAAGAACACGATTGGATCCTGCGCCCCCAAGAGTTGTATTCAGCGAATTTACGTGGAGTAGCGGCTCCATGCAATGTCGTTGGCCCAGGTAAAGGTAAATTTTCGATTTCGTCCCAGTAAGCAGACAAGCGACGAGTTCGATTGAGCGACGAGAGATTGCTGCATGACGAAGAAAAAAAAGCTACGGTGGCGGTGCTAACCGCATTTGGGAATTCTGAGACGACCTTCCAGCTTAGTCTCTCTTGACAGACGCTGTAGAATCAGTAGTCGCTCGTGCCTCGCTTGATTCACACCACAACTTCGTATTGAACCAACATTTAACCGTTTGTGGAATCTGGACTCGGATGTTGTACACAATTTGATTCGGTTCCCCGCAGTTCCTCTGCCGAACGAGCGGCTTATGGCACTGAGCAGAGGATCGTGCTCGCAAATTGCAGCAGTGGAGAAGGGAGCAGAAGAAGCAGGGAGAACCTCTTCCTCAGCAACCCACTGCAGCTGAGCGTGGTGGATGTGTAGAGTCTACACGCCGCGGGAGGCGTACTAGTAGTACCAGGCGAAGGGGGACGAACGGTTTGAGAGCGCGATTCCGCACACTGATCTCACTCCGGATCCCGAGCTCAGGAGAGAGTAAGCTTGGGTTTGGACACGGGCAGCGGGAGCGGGAGGGGGCTGGGAGAGGCGGAGGGCGGGGAGGGCGAAGGTGAAGAAGACTCGGAGCAAAAGTGGGGGTTATGCTCCTGAGTCGCATTCTCTTTCCTTCTTCTCTCCCCTCTTCACCGTCATCCCGCAGTTCCTCATCACTGGCTTTTCGGATTTGATCTTTACAATATTTGATGGGCGGCCCGCTGCACCAAAGGTGGAGGGACGGAGGCGGGGAGGAGTTCGATGGTGTGTGTTTCGGTGCGCTGCTGCTTTCGCTCCCTTTTTGCGCTCTTCGCCGCCTTCGAGAGGCGCGAAGCGGACTGCACAAAAATTTAGATCGGAGGCGGAGAATATGAATATGCATTGCTCCTCTGCATAGGATTCCCTCCTTCCAGCATTACCTTTGCGCTGAAGACGGTGTGTTTCTCTTTTGGTCGCCATTTTCTGGTATTGGGTAGATCTTTGTCGCAACGCTCCTAACTGAAATAAAGGTTTGTGACTTTCACTCATTTCCCATGGATTCCAGCAGTAAAGCAGTTGGATGTCCGCAGCGTACATTGACACTGTGTATGTAGCACGGGACCCGCTATGTTCCTAAGTGGGACTGCCGCAGTGCGAATATACTTCCTTCCATCAACGTAGGATGGATTTTGTGCATAGAATGCATGAAATATTTTGCAAATTTCATGAGCTCTGACACCCACAGTGTGCCATGTGGTGTAGGAAACTCATTGAAAGGCCAGATGACTGTTCACGCTACCAACGGATCCACGAAGATATCGAATATTTCTGTCTCCTTCTTGAACTCCGAAAAGCACCACTGGGCTGTACAGTGCGTTACAATGGGAGGCGGTCCGGATTCCAACTCCTGCCTTGTCAATGGTCGAGCGTTGGTTCCGGAGTATCCGTCGAGTCATATTCTCGTATTTTCCAGACGAAAAGCGAAGGCGGTAAATCCACCACATCCGCAAGGGTCCCAGGGTCACCGCTGCCACACTTTTTTTTTGGCTTGAACGTCGGATTCCCACAACGGTCGTCTCAACCTTCTCGTCGTATTACAGCTCCACGAAAGCCACTTTAGAACTCAGCCTCACCTTCTCCTATGTGAGGTTGCCGAATATTGATCAAGTTTGCAATGCGTTGAGATATCGCACTCCGTGTTGGAACGGCGACCTATCCAATCTATCGGCTCTCCTTAATACTTAGTTTGTGCACACTCCCGAACTCCTCACCCAAAGAAATACACTATGATACATGTGGCTACATCTAAAACGTCTATGCCGAAACTTCTGTTCTCCCAAATCGAACCCACAAACCTCCCTAGATGAATGAACATTAAACACGGTAATGAGAGAAGCAGTCAGAGTATGCAAACCTTGATGTACAGGGTTAACGCAGCCGCTGGCCATATCTTCTCGATCGCTTGTCGGCCCTTCCGCGATTTCCACTCGGGCGGCGGCAGCGAGCCCGCGGGTTGGAACTCAGGCGCTAAGGTGAACGTGTCGAATTCTTGTAACAGCCGCACTAGGAAATATGACGCCTCATTGTAGGCGTAATTCTGGCCCAGACACTGGAAGAATCCATTTTCAACACACGCAAGAAAAGACGAACGGTTTGAATGCTTACGATCCGGGGACCAGCGCTAAAAGGGGCGAACATGGTTGGGTTGGCGACAAATTTCGAGATACGGTCTGGATGGAGCCAGCGTTCTGGGTCGAAGACATCGGCGTCCGCGCCCCATAACGCAGGGTTGCGCTGCATCAACAGGGGTAGGTACATTATTGTTGTGCTGCCGGGCATGTAGAAGGGACGAGGGTCGTCGTTCGCATAGGACATGTCGGACGAAGGTAGCGTGATTGCTTCAGCTCGCGATTCCCGGACGTTAAGGGGGACAGGCGGGTATAGCCGCAAGACTTCATTTATTACCGCGCGCACTGTGAAGATATATGAATGAGTTGCGCAACAGCAGCGACGTATGCGCACTGTATTTCATGTCTCGGATGCTCTCGTACGTCGGAGCTCCGTGGGGACCACAGTGCTCGAGCACCTCAGCTCGGAGTTTACGAGCCATATCGGGATAAATAGCCATAAAATACGTCACAAACGACAACAAGCTAGCTGTCTGATACATTCGACGTTAGATTCAGTCGGGAGCAGAGTAGCGTAGATGACAACACACCGTATCCCTGGATGCCAATAATACACTGAGCAATTGATCACGGATGAGAACAGGATCTGGTGGAACGATCAATCAACTAGAAAGAAAGGGATGTAGAGGAGCCAACCATCTGTACTATCCGCAAGGTGCTGCATGAATGTCTTCTCGGCAACTGGACTGTCGATGCCAGCTTTCTGGGCTCTGCGTTTATCATCCACCGCCCGCCTGACGAGAGGGTCCAACCATCTGATGGTAACTGAGTTCAAACTCCTGAAATGAACAGTCCAACATACGCTTGGATGACAGCCGCGTTCTCTTCGTTTTTATCCTTGAATAGCTCAAACACGGGCCATAAATACCCTATCCGTCCTCGAGCGGTGATAATCTGTTGCGCCGTCTCAAACGCTTTGGCAAAGGCACCCCAGCTGTCGTCTGTTGCCGACCCTTTGGGTCCCATTTCTGTTTTACCCGGGATTGGCAGTGATCCCGAAAGTGTTTTCAAGTCGGTGCCAAATAGAAATTCTGACGCCGCATCGAGGGTAAAACGCGAAAAGAGGTCTTGGACCTCGCACGGTTGGCCAGAGGCAGTGAGAGACGAAACGAGATTTAACGTTCGTGTCGTAAATATTTCGAAGAGATCGAAGTCGGAAATGCGGTCACGGGCGAAGAATGGACGAGCGACATTCCGGTGCTGGATGAAGGTCAGGCTTTCAACTTGGTTAAAGTCACGAGGGCTGCCAACCATTTTCCACGTCTGGAATCAGGTCAGGAAACCGTTTCTTGTGCTCCAAAAAAAAACCCACCTCATCGTCCCGATTGAATATACCCTGATCGATCATAAATTTATGTCAACCAAATGATGTTTTTCGCGTACCTCGCCCAGGAATGTTTCCCTGGTTTGATAAATCAGAGCGTGAAAATAGGGAAAAGTTTGTCGAACTCACATACGCTCCTTTTGAGAATGTCCTCTCCAGAAATGACCTGAAGAATTCTGATGTAAATGGTAGCAGAGAGGTTGGGTTGGGTATACGTACCAAAACCAGTAGACAAGACGAATTTGGAATGTTGTTGGTCCATAGTTATGATCTTAAACAACGGTTTAGAATCCGCTTAAAGTGCGCTGGTTCAGGGACACTCACATGATCTACCCATAAAATCCGGGTATTGAGCGTCGTGCATTGATATTCCTCAAAGAGTTGTAGATAAACATCCAGCACATAGCTGGTCTTGAAGGCTTTGATCATCCGGAGAAGCACATCTATATTACCCGGCCATTTGCCAACCACCTGGCGAATAGGCTGGGCTCCGAGTTGCTTTGCTGTTCTCGTGTGTTGTATGTCCGCGAGGGTGGCTTTAGCAACAGCCCATGAGACCAGGAATGCGAGATAGGTTGGTAGAGAAAGAATTGGCCCCAAATGAAGGTGGAGAAAGCTGAGAGCGAGCCACAAGATTGCAGAGGGGAGGACGACGGCACGGCATAGGTCGAGGAAGAGGCGGGTACGGTAGCAGCCAGGTTTCATTTGGGGGCGGGATGAAAACCATCGCTGGAACAATCCGGCTTTATACAGAACGTGAACGTGTGGAAGACGTCTTATCCTTGGCGGAAATCGAGAAGCGGCAGGGATTTCCCCTTTTGGACGTCGGGACTGATCGTGCCCGACTTTTGCGGCTGTCTGCAGCCGTGTTCCGTGTCCCGGCCATCCTTCAACAACATGTCTCATCTCCTTGGGTCTACAACTATTTCTCATCCCTTCTGCACCTGAGCACAAACCGAGCGCTTACAGTTACTAGCGCCTACCGCCGTTTTACCTTTCCATCTTGCGCCATCTAGCCTCCTGTCTATTTCTCGGACGTGTATACCTTGCGGGCGGCGTCGGCGGGACAGGACGTCGCTGCTCGGAGGATCCGACCGTCCGAAGAGGTCCGCTACCTCCATGAACAGAAGCATTCACTCTGAGCCTTGGGCTCGCTTCCCACATACACCGGAAAGTCTCCGCCCAGCAATCATCTCTCGGTCATCGGGAGATTTCCATCGAGAAAGATCGCCGGTTTTGCTTCGTATTGACCAAACTAGGAGGATGAAGAATCCATCACCTCCCCTCGACGGCATCAAACAAGAAAAACTCTAAAGGGAGACAAGCCTACAGGTGTTTCGGCAGTTCTGGTGCGTCGCGTGTTTGCGCCAGGGATCCAATTTCACTGCGCTATTAATCAGGTTAGTCGTTGATTTACTTCCGATGGCCCAACTTCGCCCTCAATATGCACTTTATGCGATCTAATGAGCTTCAAACCTTTGCCCGCAATAATTCCGCGAGGAGCTGGCCCGCAGAAAGGAGCTTGTGTCGTCACCAAAATGTGGGTCGATTTCTCACCATATTAGGCATCACCGTCGGTACCGACCCCAGCCGTGACGGATATGGATTTCTATTGAACGGATACCCCTCAGGTAATGGGCCCGGTGTGTAAATCGGTGGAACAGGTCCACACCTCAAGGTGTTGCTCATGCCACTTACCTTAATGCATCAATTTTAGCATGAGAAATGCTGCGCTGTAAAAAACCGATTTCAATCAGGATTCAGGATGTTGATCCTCAGCGGGCGCAGGAAGTGAGTCTGAACCTCACAGAATTTCACCGCAGAACTTCCAGAACAGTAACGAACTAGACTTCTCATGACGTGCCCGGCCCAAGGCGCGAGCGGAGGATGTTTTGCTCCGACGTCCCGCTTGGAGATCTTCGTACACTTTGTTCGGGCTATGACCGACATCTCTGTAATAGTAAGGCGCGAATTTCGAGGATCAAGGCATTTCGATACGCGCGGCTGTCACTCGGGGAGGAGAGCAACTTTCATTCCGATTCTGGTATTTTTCCCTATTTTATCATGCTCAATTTACATTGATGCCGGACACGGATAGACATTGGTGAGATACTGATACCGGGAAATCAAGCACGACATAGGTACGAGCTCAATTCAAAGTCGCCGCCAGTACGTTCTGTTGCCCCAGAGCTAAGTATACAAGGTGCATTCCGTCAGCGCCGCACTGAAAACATGTTGACTCATGCCATTGAATTGCCGGGATGACCTCAGGGTACGCCCTGAACGATTAAAATAATGAGGCAAGTGAAGCACCTATCAACAGTAAGCACTGACAGTTACCGGGCGCCCGGAGACAATGGAGATATACTCATGTCGCAAAATACAAGTGCGTGATCGGCTATCCCTTCAAGTCCAAGACAGCCTGAAGGCGACAGAAATTGTTGGTGGGTGCCATGACTCGTCTTACATGTGAACAGTAGTCGCTTCGCCCGACGCCCCGTGATATGATATGTTACAGGAAATAGAATGCGGCCGACTTTGGCAGTGGCCTGGACTGACGCAGATCTCCGACCGAGAAATCATCCACGCAAGCGGCAATACAACGTGCAAGTTATAATATTGACATTATGCACGAGCGTAATATCCATTAAGGACGAAGGAAGCGAACTGTAACCACGAACTAGGCTGAGGGTCGGGTCTACTAATCATCAGGTTGGGCAGGAAGGGTCACAAACACATAGGCCAAAATCCGAGTGAAAAGATCTGTACGGCGTACTAAATCCATGTCTCCTTGTGTCCTCCTGTTATCGCAAATGTGATAGAAATAAACATACCCTCCTCAACCAACTCCCGGAGCCTGGGGAGGTTTGCCCGGAACTGGAGAGGTGGGGGCAGTTTATATGCTACATTCGTGTCGCAGCGCTTCCATGCCATGCAGAACGACTCCAGCCGAGCCCCCGCATTATTTTTGTTCCATCTGTGGACAAGGGCATCGGCCAAATCGCTGTAATCGAACTTGGCAGACTCTCTTTGGGAAAGCAGCTTCCAGGCGGAGAGTCCGAGGGATCTCAAGTTCGGTAGGAATGCGGCAGGGGAACGACCTTGGAGATCTCAGAAACCAACAGGTTTTCGAGTTCCAGAGTGGTGAGCTGAAGGAGGAATGGGGAGATATGGCGCAGCCGTGAATATCCTTGGTGCAGTGAGAGGTGTTCCAAAGGAGGTAGCGATCGAGATAGGAACATGGCGACCTGGTCAAAGTTTGCAAGGCGGCGTCCATCGCTGAAATCCAGTTCGAATAAGGCGGGTAAGGTCAATATTGATAGTATATCGAGACAGACGGAATTGCCTGAGAGGTGTAACACCCTGAGGCTGGAATGTGTAGGAAGGAGTGTCACGGCCTCGGTCGTGTCGCGAACGTTGGCCGATTTGCACTCGACCAGCGCGACGACCGAGCGCAAAACGTGCAAGCAGCTTGGCGAATTCAAATTTTCTGCGCTAAAATGGGTGAGCTGCTTCCATGGGAGGAGGATTGAGGTCGGTGGTAGATTTCCCAAGACGACGCTGGGCTCGAAAGCGGTGATATCAATTGCAGTTAGGTATTCGTGTTGAAACGCGTCTATCTGCAGCGTCTCGAGCATAAGTAGTCTCTCTCCCATGTCATGCAGATTCGAATGGAATGATGTTGAAGTGTAATCAATGTATGGAAGGCGGAGGTGGATAGTCTGCGACTGAGTTGAGAGGGCAAGGATTGCATCCATTACACTGGTGGCAAAGACCGACGCACTCGGGTCCCGAGTGTGTTACACGCACTTGGCCCGTGTTTCATTGGTTGATGCAACAAAGGTTCAAAGGACCTTTGTTGCATCTTTGTTTTTGGCTTTGACTCACCCCCAAAACAAAGGTGCAACAAAGGTGTTTGGAACCTTTGTTACATCAACCAATGAAATGGGTGTTAAGTGCGTGTAATGCACTTGGGGCCCAAGTGTGTCGGTCCTTGCCCCCAGTGTTATTGGGGGCGAGGTGACTTCAATTTGCAGTCTCTGAGCTGGGGTCCGGCGGTTTCGGGGTGAGGGAGAGCGGTGATGTTCTGGCCAGCTCAAGCCACTTGACAAGTCGACGAGAGCCAAGGGCATGATTCTTGAGCCAGCCATCAACCAGAATGTGGAACATGGCCCAAATCTTCGGGGTTTTGAACGCGACGTCTCTCCATGCTCTACAGATCTGCGATGACAGCACTGGAGTAGGAGGCCGTGCGGCTGAGATTGAAAATGGGTTCGGAATTTTGGAGATCTACACCGGACAAATATGTCCGAGGTTACCTCGAAAGGCAAGCTCAGGACAGGATAAACGACGGATCGGAGCTTTTTCTGTAGTATGATACTTCGTTCCGCTGCGAGGAGAAAGATTGGGCGTTAAACGGTCCCGAAGAGATTGAGTTGACTCCATGTGGATGCAGTGATATTAGTTGGCATGAACGAGGATGGGTATGAGGTTCCTAAAGGCCGCTCGGGGCTCGATGGGTGGTGAGATGACTGAGTGCGAGAGTGGGCACTGGGCACACCGATAATCCCGATCAAGTCAGCTCGGCCGAAGTTGAATTCAACAAGCAAGAAGTTCAACTCAGGACGTGTACTTCGCGGAAACTACCACTAGCCAATTTGACCACGGATACTTCTGCGCACTGAGCGCTACGACATTTTGGACGCCCAGCAAGAAAATTTATAAAGCATCTGAGAGGTTTCCACTTTCTTCGACAAGTTGAAAACTTGAAAGTTGGATGATTTCGTGCCCACCTCGCACACCGAGTAGTCTCTCGCAGACAGCCGCTTCATCGATTTGATTTTGTACCTCTACAGGCCGAGACATCCGAGATGACTTATCAAGTCAAAAACAGAATATAGGCTTCGAAATCAATTCCCACTCGACACGTTGAGTCGAATTCACGAAAAACGAGAAGTACGTTCTGGATTTACGCAGCATCACATATATTCCGGGGGTTGTTCGTCCGAAATTCCATGTGTCTGCATCTGGACCTCCATGAGTCCGACGCGCTGAGCCATAGCGCGGAATTGATGGGCGAGGTCGCGGGGAGGACCCATCCCATCGGCTGCGAGGCCGCCGCCGATTTCGCCATCAGGCCTGGTCACCGGTAGCAAACTCGCGCCTGCGTGCTCCGCGCGACTTGGGATATCAAGTGTTTCCTCGTCCCGGCCCTCCCGACGCTCATGGACGCGCATTTCCTCCTGCATGCGTGCGAGCTTAAGAAACATCGCCTCCTGGGGCCTCTTGAGTGCAATCGCCGTTTGACTCGCGTTGGGTGGACCGCCGGATAGCACCTGGGTGCTGGCCACTTGGCCTGTCGGTGTGGGGGAGATATGTCGTGGGTAAGCAACAGGGATGGCTCGGGCGGCTCGGGACCGACGACGGTGGAGGATGAAAATCATCGCCCCGAGCACGACGAAAACCCCGCCGATCGCACCTCCTGCGATGGCTCCGTGGTTGATTTTTGGCGCACTGGATGAGCTTGGGACGGCGGAGTCCAAACACGAGGTATCGTTGCCGATTGAGACGAAGAAGTGGGAGATGTCGGCGAGGCTTGGCGATGTAAAAATACCGATCATCTGATACGAGCCCTGCGGTACGTTGACGGCTTGCCAAGTAAAGGTTGGTGGAGCGGCCGCTGTGGTTAGATTGCGGATCGAGTTGTTGAATGGGTCGGACACTGTTGCCAAGAACGATGTGGGAACAATGCTGGACGAATACTGCCACGAGATTACGGCTGGTTCGCAAGTCGTCATGTTGGGGACTGAAGTGAATGAGAAGGAAGGGGTGGATGGAGCGGTGGAGACGGTGGCGGCTGGGGCTAATATTGTTTGGGTAGCAGTGGGTGGAGCGGCGGAGTCGCTGCTGCTTGCAGCTGAATGACAGTGGCATTGATCATTCAGCAGAATTCAAGAAAGAGCCTGACGCACCAGTGGCCGCCCTGATAACTTGCTGCCGTAGAGGGAGAGAAAACTTAAGCGCATTGTGGACGTAGTGAGTGCAAGTGAGGGTATTGGGGTGGGATGAAGATGCAGAACACTCTGACCTCGAGGGTTCACCTTGAATAAAAACTGTTCACATCTCAAAGATGTATCAAGCATGCCGCCAAATCAACGCCTAAAATTATCCTGTGATTCCTGTCGGACCAGATCCAAGTATGTGAGCATTCGAACTTGAAAACAAAACAAAAAAACATGAGGCAGAGGTATTCCAGCCCATTGTACGTTTCCTGGTTTTCAAGCCAGTGGTAATGGGCCGCAACCTGTACTCATGGCCAAGAGGAAATTAGGATTCGAAACCCGGATACATCATACATCCTCCTTGGCATGATCGTTGGTGACAAGCGAAGGCTTGCGCGGTTTGAGATCAGTTGGATGCATCATGATATCTTGTCGTATTAGGCGGCAACCAACAGTTCAAAGCCACAGAGAATTAATAGTCCGTGCGTAGAACTTCAAGTTTACTAGAAGCCAATATGAGCGAGCACCAGTGCGGAAGTCGAAGAAGAGACTAGAAGCAGTCCTTTGGGGTGAGACACGCCTCGGCAGTAGATTTCCGTAACCGCTGTAATCCAGGAGGCCGTGGTCGGGGAATCAATCGATAACTCGAAGCTACCAAGCACGTCGAATTCGCGTCGATGATTTTGTTGGCCGGGTCCTTAGTGTATATCGTGGTTACAGCTGGATTGAAATGTAAACGTTGCTCAGCCAACAAGTCTGCGCGCAATGACAGAGTGCCGTGCAGTGGGACAAAAAAGCCGTGCGGATTTGGAACGAAGCGCAACCTTGAAGAGCCTCCAGCATGGTATCAGACTGCATTTGAATCACGACTCGGAAGCGCGACAGCCGGCGAGTCTTCTTTAGTTTCCATTCATATCGATAAACCGCAAAGCCGACGACACTATGGACATGAATGTAGACATCAAGTGTGGCGTCTACAGGGCGAATTCATTGAAATCGGGATTCGGGTGAGTGAGTTTTGCGTTGAGAAAGATATGGGTGAAGCGTGCGCGGGACACGAAACCTGCCGGCAGACAGGAGGTGCCATGTTGTAGTACCGAATCCAAATAACGGTGCCATCTGAGCCGCGCGTTAGACATGGTAGTTCTTATAGTCCTCTGCAATTGAGAGTCTACGAATGCTACTTACTCAAATTTCAGGCGCGGCCGCGGGACCTTGAAGTCAGGCTGCACTCAGGCTGACAGGTCGAGTAACAACGATTTTAGTGGGAGTGGGACTCGTCTAGTCCCACTCCATCACTTAGAAAGTGCGACTCAGTCCCATTAATGGGACTCAACCCCGCTAAGGAGTGCGACTGATGGCGAATGCATCCGAAGTGTGATTGATCCACTGATGTGTAATCAATCCCCACTCATTCCCGATGACCTCCGTATTCATACCAACTCAGCGACGCCACTGCTTAGCACGCCATCTTGATGCATCCTTTCAAATTTTATTAATAGCTGAACCTGTTGCATCAATATCGACCGCACTGCGCCACGCCGGGTCCCATGTGCATTTTTTTTTGATCCTTCTCTCCATCTCCCACGCACGATGCATAACTAGAAACAAGATAAGCCGCCGCTTCGCTCCGGTAACCGAAACTCGAGGGCAATTTATTCG
The DNA here is from genome assembly GCA_014925785.1 of Mycena galopus ATCC 62051. Taxonomy (NCBI): domain Eukaryota; kingdom Fungi; phylum Basidiomycota; class Agaricomycetes; order Agaricales; family Mycenaceae; genus Mycena; species Mycena galopus. Next base: position 99,782 of record WIQG01000374.1, on the reverse strand, counting down.
TAGTCGAGGAATAGATTGATGACAGCGTGACTGTGCAAACAGGTGAAATTTGAGAGACTGAGTGCCATTCCGAACACTTCTCACATGTCGATGAACTGGGTTATTTTGGAGTGGAACGGCCTCTGTGGCTTTCATAATCTTACCTCGATTCTCATGAACCATGAATCTCTTTTCGTCAGCCTTCTCCAGGCGAAACCCTCTGCTCGAGTTTTGTGACCCCAGGTATGCTGAAAGTTGAACACTGTCCGCCAAACACAAAACAGCGGAGGCCAGCATTGTTCTGTGCAAAGCCCCCTGCATTTCTAAAGCCGCTGCGTTATGGACTTGATGACCGAAACGAATCGGAGGACGATTACCAGAATCTGAACAATGATTGCACTGTGCTGAATAGGTACTTTTTTTGGTTTCTCGTGTAGAATTAATTTTGCTTTGCAAAACAGGTTCGGTTCAGCATTCAAACTTGGTCAAACACTGAACAGAACACCTTGAACCCCGAACGCAAGGTTCAGGTTCCGGTTCAAGGAATCTCTGAACCGAACCTGAGGTTCAGGTTGAACCTGAACCGAACCGAACTTTTCCATCACTAGTCGCAACAATTGCAATGGAAATCTGCCGGGTGACTACATGTCTTCTCGGCTGACTGTGCGGTCCGTGAAGTGTGAAAACCCACAGAACCACGGACGTCTGAGGCACTTATTCGGACACAAAGATAGAACAATTGAAGACAGAAATCACACCTTAGGAATGTCGCGCTTGTTCTTTGAGAGGATTGTTGTCTGGGTTCTTAGTAAGGTGAACGAAAAAGGGAGGGTCGCATTAGACTTATCCAGGAGTCTGAAATAAGAAATGTGGTGTACCCAATGGCTCAGATATTATACTTGAGGAAGACATGCTGTGGAACTGGATTGAGGTATGGAAGTAGCCAATTAATTGCTTGGAAGGATGGAAGGAACAAAAGTTGGGGTAGATCCATGTGTCATGGATTTCGCGCAACAATACCAATGGAAATTTGAGGCCTCGGATTTGCACCGGTCGACAGCTGAGGTTAGGATACTGAGCTACCAGCGAGACCGTTTAAACCCGCTTTGGAATGTTGTAGGGAATCGAAAAACTTGACGTTTGAGGTGTTTATTCAGCTTGAAGTTGAACCAGCCTTGCGATTGTGAGCGTTCACCATTGAGAAATTTGAATCTTATCGCATTGATCGTCCTACGCAGTGGAAAGAAGGACGAGGGTGTGGAAGAGAAAGGGAGAAACACCGGGTCGCGATCTTCGGAAACCTTCCCGGTATTTGTGGGACTGATAGCCATCTGCAGTATCTGTCGAAGGAGAGACTGCCGTTGCGAATCGGGCAAGCTAAGCCGCTTATAGGTGGAATCTGCAGGCAGGAGAGTGCGAGCAAGCCGAATGGAGATTGGACCTTTACAGAGATTGCAATGGTTGAGTGCCGATATTGCGCGTTCTCTGGCGGCTGCGGTGGACTGCGCCTAGGTAGCAACTCAAATTGCCAGAGGGAAAACACAGAGGGAGACAGAAGGAGTTGAGATAAATGGGGGAAAGCGCAACCATGTCCAACTACAAGCCAAGGTATGTAGTTAAAGAATGGTTAATTAATGCACAGAGGCGGAGGGATGAATATAATCCCACTCATTCTGCTTGGCGGATATCTGGCTGCCTTTCAAACTTATACCATTTCTGTTACTCATTATAAATATTCAATTCAACATTGTGATCCCGTGCTGCACACATTGAATTGAGTTTGCCGAAACGTCTCGGCACAGCGTGCACCGATTTGGTTCCCATCAAAGCCGTCGGCTAACGAGTCGCACTCGGGAAGCCGAGTCGCACTTTTGTCCATCAAAAGTGCGACTCAAACCCATCAGTGCGACTCAACGACTCCCACTCCCACTATTCTTGTATATACTCTGACAGGTCCGACCGTCCAGGCAACCATTGAGAAAATCCGAGAAGTTTCAGATCGATTCAACTTCATAGAGGATATTCGGCACACGGGGGGTACGTCCCTTGAATTGAGCATGATCTGTCGAGTTGATTGGGAGCCCATCGTGGTTGAAGTCCAAGGGTGTGACCGATGAACATGACCGTGACGCTCCCGGGATGATCCGATTTCTTTCCTCTCCACCTCACCAACACCTACACAAATTCAGTCGTGGCGGCAGCTCAGAGGACATCGGCGTATCGTTCCGACTCCGCGTCCCTCGCTGCCTGATGGCTTGCTACTAATTAAAAACTCACCGCATATGGCATTCACTTGGGTGGCCACGATCCTCCGGAGTCCGGACTCCGGATATTCTCCGCTATCGTTTGGATTCATGCAATCCTGCGCTGCCGTTCTTTCAATGACCTCAAACCCTCATTTGGAGCGAAATCGAACAGCGACGGCACCTGCAGGACTCGACTTTAGGGCGAATACCCGCTAAGAGTATCATGAAATCCTGTGATGGGTTAGCCTCCAATCAACCGATAAACTCAGATAACAAACATACCGCTCTACATCTCCAGAGAAGACCTGGATAAGAAGGTACGTTCGGTCCGGGACAGATTACCATCTTGCCAGCGGGAGAACCTAGATGTACATAAACGCGCTGGCTCGATAAGTAGTGGGCCCGAGCCCATTCAATACCTCGCCCCGAGTCATTTTCAAGTTGCCCACCATGCTTGGCCTCTTCCCCTTCGCCTTGCTGCTCTGCATCTCAACCACCCTCGCCAAACTCACCAACCATACTATCGACGACTCTTCTCCGGACGTGATATACGGCCACGATGCGCAGATCCTGCAGTGCAACCCTAGCAACTGCGCCGCGGGGTGGACGAATCAGACGTTGGATGGGACATCAACGATTACGTCAAGCTCCATTATCGTTCCGTTCACTGGTAAGTACAATCCGCCATAAATGCTATATGCGCACGAGAGTCGAATCGAATTGCACTGACATCTGGTGTTAAACAGGCTCCGCAGTATACGTGTTTCTGAACGCGGCCGGCGGCTGCGTCTTCGCCATCGACAACGTCCATGTCGGGGCCTGGAATAACACACCCAACCCGGATGGCGGTATCCAACTCGCGTACAGCAATACCAGCCTGCCCTCGGAGCGGCATGTGCTGGTGATAGCCCCTGGGAGCGCGGACGCGGTCATGGAGTTGGATTACATTATCTACACGTACGTCTCCTTCCCCATGTTTAAATTGATAGATGTTATGTACTCATTTGCAATTAACACACCCAGTGTCGACGTGAAGGAGCCCCGTGTCGGCGCAATCATCGGGGGCGTCATCGGGGGGATAGCGGTCCTGGGGTTGGGTGTGTTTGCGCTGCTTTCCCTCGTGAGGAGACGGAATCAGCGGCGGAGGATATTGAATCTCCAACGACGCAAGGTCTTTTTGAATTCGAGAGGGGTTCCGCTGGGTGAGGGTGAGAGTGATAAGGATAAGTCGAGTATAAAGATGGTGCCGAGGGAGAAGTCGTGAATAAATACCATAGGCCTTTCAATCCATGCCCACCAAGCACAATAGGAATCTGATGCCCAACGATATCTAAAGAGACGCTTGAAAAAAAGAAAGTAATGCCACGGCAAGAATCCTGAACCTTCCCAAAATATTTCAACCATGACCTACAACCAGGTCCCCTGTAGCATAAAGGCGGAGCGAGATCGCGCTTGGGTACATCTTATTATAGTTATTAGAACACCGAGTAGTGATACCAAGTCAAGCTATTCATTGCACCATCGTCCTCTTTTCTGTATGTACTAAAATCGCATCAGGTCGAAACCGATTACTCGAAAACTTCGATCTTTGGAACAATATGCGGAAGATAAAAGAGCATCGCATGTCTTTCCTTGAATCAAATCACGGTGTCCTACGAATTCGACTTCCTTTTATTGGGTTACGTACCTCGGGCCACAAGAGGAAACACATCAAACGAAACGCTCTGCAGCAGAGCGCACGGCATAACGTCCGCCGCGCCGGTCGCGGGCGTATATCCAGGGATGCCGTGGTTGTGTACGAAATAAAACACAATACTGAATATCGGGGACCGATACATTCGATGGCATACGAAATTTTCGGTTGATTTCGGGCGAGCTACCTGGAGCCTGAGGCTGGAGGGCGAATCGCGATAGATAATTACAGCATGGTATGCCCCGCCTCGTGGCATGTGTCGGTAAATATAAAAATGTCGTGAAGCGCCTGGACAGGTCGATGAACTGGAAGATGACAAACTTAAACAGACGCACGCCACCAGGTTTAAGGGAAGAAATCGAGGAAGGAAAAGATGCTTCAGCCAAAATACGTCGCTCGCTCGCTCCTCCCTCGACCAACCTCGCACCTATCTTACAGCACGCGGTTTATATTTCCTCTTATAATCACGATTCGGCGAAATCGCGTCCAGCGTAAAGGCCCAGTGAAGATCACCACGGTGAGGATGTCTTGAAAGAAAGAACGATTCCAAAGAGACGGCGCTGTTGCACGAAGTGCGCAACCAGAGGAACACCTTCAGTTGACGGAGAAGCGTCGCAGATCGAAAAGAGCAGGCTGCGAGCTTCAATTCCTTGGCAGAGATGCCACAATTGAGACATACCTCTCGTCGCATGAACGCGAGTTGGAGAAATGAAGAAATCCGTACCTGCGCAAAAGGTGGCTGAATTTGAATCCAATAGAATGCGACAAGCGCGCCAATAGCGAGCATGGAGCGTGAACTTGCATGCAGAGGAGCGTATTTTTTGGTGAAATGCGTTGAGACAATACTTTCACAGGGTCAGGGAAGGAAAGGGATGGATTAAAAATACAAAAATAAGCCTGGGTATGAAATGGGCCGATGCTTGGAGATGATAACGGAGGGGCGGGGGTTAGGGACTACAGCAATCGTAGCACGTTGTGGTGGTCCTATTCGTGCGAGATCAGGGATGAGGAGAAAGGCTGGAGCAGAACACGCACTCCTGCGGGGACTCGAAGCAGCACTCGCGGCACACGGTGCGGCCGCAACCCGCGTCCTGCCCAAGGCCACCCTCGGCATCTCGCTCGTCATCGTCGTCGCATAGATGCTTCTTGCGCTTCACAACCGTGACTTTGGCAGCATTGGTGTTCGGCGCCTTGACCGCGAGTACAGGGCGCCGCGGGGAAGGGGTCGCGGGTGAGGTCGGCGGGGGGGCACGGGCGTCACAGGTGCGAGAACAGACGGTGCACGTCGGCGCGCTGCATCTTGAATGAAAAGTGAGTATTAGCGCGACGAAAGAGGCGAATGGGCGGACCGAGTGCAGACGAGAATGGGGTGAATGGTCGCCGCACGGTGGCACGAGGCGCAGATTGCCGATACGGTCTTGGGGGTCAGTGCGGCCTCAGCGAGCTGGATTGGCTGTGATGTTGCGGTTGGGTTAAGTCGGCGCCTTTTTGGCAGAGGGCGCGCGTCGCGTACAGACAGCATTGACTAAAGTAAAAGAGAAAGGCGCGCTAGTGGCTGTGTCTCATATTTCATTCCGATCAGACGGCTTCGGCGTTCTCCGAGCCTTTCTCTGGCTGGCCTCTCCAATTGTTCGTTAACACGGTTTCAATCGCCCATCTGGTTCTTCATATATTTAAGTTAGGCATGTCAATTCAGTTCAAACTTCAGCATCTGATTGATCAAGCAGCGCTTGCTTGTTCCAGGACCGTGGCGCCGATAGCCAAGGTCGTGTATATAATTCTCAACAAGTCAAAAATTGGGTTGGTCATTCTGGTTTGCAAACAGGCCGTTCATAAACAGGTTTACAAACAGGGGTACTGATTTTTCGCCTTCGAATTCCTCTCTCCCTGATGTTGTTGTTCGCACCTTTCACAACTATCTGGGCTTCACATCTGATACATGGCCTGGAAATCTCACTAGAAAGCTCAGGGTACACCCAGGATATACAACCTCTGTTTCGTCGGCAACTTTGGCGTCCTCCGTGCTACTTGACTCGGAAAATCTCACGCAGAATCGCCGCTCTACTTCCTCGATGGAACTAACTCTTAGCTGGTGAACAGAGGGACAATAATGATTTTCTTTGGATTTCGAACCACGAATTCCCGGCGGCCCGGGCTGCCGAAATGGTTAATGTGGGTTTATACTTGAACACGGTTTGTAGACCGAGTTTATAAGAGGGCGGTAAGGCGCTAAAGAGTGCTTCAGTTCATGTAAAAGCTATTCAGTTAGGTGTCATATGGGCAACACGTTGAAAGATCGAAGCTGATGATCCAAAGGCTGGGACCGGACGAGCCAAAAGCAGGCGTGGAAAAACTCCAGACAGACACCCGTGATTTTATAAAGAGGGTGTTTGGATCTTGGAAGTAAAACGTGTCAGCCCGTCAAGGCCACGTTGTGAAGGTGATGCGTTGAAACGCGTCGCGACGCGACGAGGCTCGTCCTCCCATTTTTCTTCGAGTCATTCATCGGAACTCAGTATTGTTCTGACTGACATTGTTCTACTTATTCAGTGTCTCTGGAAGGTATGAATACTCCATGTAACTCTGGTTAATATACAATTTTTCCCCTCTATTTTACTACAGAGGGAGAAACGCTGGTTTGTAAACCAGTTTACAAACATGTACAGGCATTAAATCAAATACATGAAAACAAACTTCTGGGGAAGAGCTTCGAGAGTATCCTTGACCATGTGCTAATGCCTACGGTTCATACCAAAATTTTCCCACGGGCCTAAGAGCCATACTTAAGTACTTTGTTCGTCATTTCGGTCCTCTTGCAAGCAAACCGTGATTACGAACGGACGGGCACCAATCAGCGGCAAGTTGTCGGCTTCAGGACTTTTGGTGAGGCTGACGCGAGCGAGAATGACGAAGTTGACATTTTTGTGATCTACAACCCGAAGTTGTCCTGATGGGGCAGTAAATAACTTATGTAGTGAGAATAAACACGAGGACCGTGGCGTTTAAAAGCGGACATCCATCAACCTCTTCTCTCTCCTTCCACGTTGACCTTGATTGACCATTAATCATGGGGTGAAACCCCTTCATCCCGCGCAAGAGGTCCACAACTGCCTGGCTCGCATGCGCACTCAGCTTTCTACTCTTCCTCACAGTCGATGTCTGGCTCTACCCCCGCTACCCGCGGCCGGCGCCCGTCATGCTCACGGTGCCCTCCATGCTCCCGTCTACAAAACCCAAGTTCGTGCCCGTTCTTTCTTTTTGATCAACCTCTCCTCTCCTTCCTTAAATTCCCAGAAGTACAATACCCTAACAGCACTCGTTTCCACAGTGCCACCACCCCCAACATCACGATCTACACACCTACGTCGTCCTGGCTCTTGGACAATCTCATCCACGGCAGCGCATCCACCGCCTTCCTCCTCACCCTCTTCGCGGCTTTCTCACTCGTATGCGACGCTTGCAAGTGCCTCTCCGGCACATCCACTCCCTCTCCAGTTCCCACGGCTAGCGCGCCGCGTCTCATGGTTGGCGAGGCTGCGGGAATAGGCGGCTATCGCCTGCCGTCCCCTCCCTCACCCCCAACCTCCTCACCACCACTCGCTGTTCCCAGCGCAAAAAAATTCTCCTCCTCCTCACCTCCTTTACCTTCCTAGCCTGGCAAATACTCACCCACAATGTCGTATCACCCGACAAACCGTTCCTGGAGAACCTCAGTGGCATGCTGTCGTACATCCTGCGCGGCTGGGCGGTCGTCGCTCTTCTCGGTTTTCTCGTTTTCATTGTGCGGTGGCTACACTCGAGATCCACTGCGGCTCCTGTGGAGGTGTTATTTGGAATTGAAAGTGAAGGCGCACTGTTAGATCTCGTCGCAGCGGAGGAGGCGCTGGTCAAGTCTGAGAAGGAGTTCGGATCTAGTACGGATTTGGGGAAAGTGGTATAATGTGCTATGCCAGAATTAATCCTACCAGTGTATTGTGTATGTTCCGATAGCCTGTCTCGTAGTCTTGTATGTCATATGTGGTTCTCACATTTACAAGGTTTGGTTGAAAAATGTTCAGGCATTCCGTGCATTTTGAGAAAATTGCGCGAGATAGAATCAAACTGCAACATGTTAAAACTCAAGTAATACTCTCGCCTGAAGAAAACGAACCCATCAGTCCGACCAGGCCGGACTGATTTGGCATTGTTGTGGCTGTGTTTGATCTCCATTCCAAACCGCGCCTCGAGCCTCCAGAGCAAGAAATCCAGTGCGTGGCCGGATTGAACCTATTGCCCAGAACTCTAATGTTGATTGGATTCCCAGTCCCCATGCTCAGTGCGCTCGTAGCAGATCGCGCTCACATCGCGGAACTCGATGCACAAATCCAGGATCTAGAGCACTCCCTTGCGCTGCTCCAAGGCGCCAAAGCGCTAGTGAAGAAGCGGCTTGATTCATACACGTACCCGGTCTTGACGTTACCGACCGAAATCATTCGCGAAATTTTCTCCTCCTTCCTTCCGATCTACCCCCTTGGCCCGCCGCTCACTGGGTTACTCTCCCCAATTATTCTGACCCACATTTGTGGTGCATGGCGACAAATAGCTTTGACATTCCTCGCACTTTGGAGAGCGATACATATATCCTCGGAGCCTCCCGTTTGCGATCTCGTGTCCGACGTGCTGAGCAGATCGGGTGTTTGCCCTCTTTCTATCCGCCTGGATTCTCACCAGCTTCTTGCGGCAGTCCTTCCTTATTCCGACCGCTGGGAATACTTCAAACTCCACATTTCCACAACCATTTCCGAACTCAATCTCCCCTGCATCGATGGGCCGATGCCTCTGCTCCAGCACCTAGCTTTGTCGTGGGTCGGCTCGGGCCGGCCGGCCTTTTCGTTCGACGAGGCCCCTCTATTACGCACGGCCATCCTGAACGATACCGCCGCTTTGAACCTCACTTTGCCGTGGTCGCAATTGACTTCATTGACTTTGACCGGCATCATGGATCTGCAAGAATGTTTCCCAATCGTGCAGCAGGCATCCAACCTAGTGCATTGTATGCTGGAACTTTACCATTTCAATGCCAATATGAATGTAGTCGACTCGGATGCCACGTTTCTCTTTGAATCGTTGGAATCATTGGCATTGGTCGACCCCTTGCCTCACCTTGCGAAATGTATTAATTTTCTCCGGGCCCTCATCATTCTCACTATTCGCAGCCTGGATATTTCCGAACGATTCTTGGGGTCCGACCCAATCGATTCGCTGACTTCGTTTATCTCGAACTCGGGCTGCGAACTGCAGCATGTTCGTATCATGGGCAAAACATCGGTACCCCTGGACTCCTATCATGCGGCATTTCCTTCTATCCAAAACTTCGTCTTCAATCCAGCGGAATTCTAATTCCTAGAATGAGTCGAACTCCCTATTTACCAGAATCTGTGCGTTTGAGAAACCCTTTTCGTTTCATTGTTCTGATGCATTACATTTCGCAGTGTTCGTCCACGATGTCTTTGCTGTTTTCATTCAAAACCCAGTTATTTGGATATTACCTGCGTGCAATGATATTCTTCTTTCAAGTTGCCGCCAACTGAATTTCAGCGTGAGTGCATTGTGCGCAAAGTGCGCGCCAGCTTTCGTCGTAACCAGAACCCCCGAGGCTTGATCGAACCCCATGCTTTGCTGTTTGTCAATGCTGGGTATGATCTAGATGTTAGGCGCCCACCGCAATTGACTTGAGATGTTTGAGTCGAGGTAAACTTTCAACATCTAGCGAAAGTTGGTATCTTCCTCTCACATCCTCAGTGGAGGTGAGTAAGTACATAGTCAACACACGTTTTCTCACAGTGGTTTTCGAACTTCCATGTTCTTAGAGGGACAATAACCCACAAGCACCCTACTTTGGCAAACACCGGCGTAACCGTCAAGATTCCAACGCTGGGTCGAACCGAACAGAGAAACCCAGAAGGTAGCACTAGATTTTCAACTTAATTTCCCTCGTATCCGCCTTGTTCCAAGTTGCTTGCCTGCGGTAGTCTGATGCCATGCCAACTAACGTCCAATCTCCAAAAGATACGACAAGCAACAGATCTCTCACCAAATCGGAACGACAGGAACCAATGCAGTGCAGTCGATCATTTAGTCCGTAGGATGGCGGACTGATTAGCGCCATTGACATTGTCGGTGGCTGCGGCTAGCCTGCTTGCTTACTACTGCGGCTGCGGCAACTCCGCGAGACAGCGGACTCATCAGGGTCGCACTCCGATCCCCTGAACGCTTCTCATGCATCCGCTAAGTATAAAGGTGCGCAGATCGAAGTCAACGTACATATCGCTTTTTTCCACTTCCTCTCTTTGAGCTTTTTTCTTCCTTCAACTTTTGCCTTTGACTTCACTTCACCTTCATACAGCAATGACCATGCATGAAGTCTGCATGAGTGAGGACTTTTGCTTTCGTCATTTTCAAACCGCAATTAATGTTTTTTCATCAAGACCCAAATAGCAATGAGAATTACAGCTTCTTATACTGTCCCTCCTTACCCGCCGCCATTTTATTCTCCGCCCTCTTCGGGCTGACCACCATTGGGCACCTGATTCAGGCGATTCATTATCAGAAAAGATTCTGCTGGGTCGTCATCATGGCGGGCATATGGGAAACCGGCGGCTTCATTCTCCGGGTGTACAACGTCCTGAACACCACGTCCCTCGCATATGGAATCCCTTCGCAACTCCTCATCCTCCTCTCTCCGCTATGGATCAACGCATTCCTATACGTTCTCATGAGCCGCCTCGTCTATTTCTTCGTCCCGGAAAAGCATGTCGGCGGTATCAGCGCGAGAAGACTTTCTATGTGCTTTGTACTGCTTGATATAACGTGCGCCCCGCTGCTTCCCTGCTTCCGGCAGGACCTCATTTTTTTCTAGTGCCTTTTTAATGCAGGCGGTAGGCGGCACGATGATCGGAAACACAGAACCGAAGATTGCGCTCCTTGGGATTCACATCTACATGGGTGGTATTGGCCTGCAACAGTTCTTCGTCCTGGGCTTCACCGCGCTCGTCGTTCGTTTCCACTACAAGATGAAGCAGTTAGATGGATCAACCGCGTGGAAGCTGCCGTTGTACATTATGTACACTTCAATCGGCCTCATCACTGTGAGTTTAATTCTCATCGATCTCCCTCTGGCACCCCGTCTCACTCTATACTGCACAGATCCGCATCGTTTTCCGCCTCATCGAATTCTCCTCGGGCGTCTACTCCCCTATAACGGAATCCGAGGCGCCGTTGTACTGCTTAGAGGCGCTCCCGATGTTCGCCGCTCTGCTGCTGTGGAATATCTTCCATCCTGGCCAAGTGCTTGTGGGGCCCGACAGCGACTTCCCTAAAAAGGAGAAGAAGTCAAAAAAGGGCGCAAAAACAGAGAAGGATTTGGAAGCCCGTGATTTGCTCCGGACACCCAGCCCGTCGCTTTGACCGTTCTAGAGGAACCTGCATGGACTTGTATCACTTCGACTTATATCATTAGCATTTTAACTTATATCATTATTTATCATTTCATTTGCATTTGAAGCACGAAGGGCAGAAAAGACGAATAAGTTTCACTGGTAATTCAATCAGAGAAGTGGCTTTTTCTTTGCGCCGTTCGATGCCCGCGAGCACGTCCAAGAAATCTCTCCGGGACTCCGATATCTTCAGAAGCAGTGGATTCGCGCGAGTTGAGTTGAAAACTTCCTCAAGTCACCGACGCGCCTTTGGGACTCTAACCGTAACACCATCGTCTTGCGGAAAATTGCTTGACGATCGGTCGGGCGTGTGCTGAAGTGTTTTACTATCTCTCAAGGAAGACCGGTCATTGACCTGACTTTAGATAGCTAGCAGAGCCACAGAACGCTATCAACACGTTCTGAATGCTATTGCTGGCAGATGTAGGAACGAAAGATAGCACGGATTGGGAGCGGAGACGCGCCGAGTATTTGCCCAAATGTCCGGGGGTCGAAATTTGATATGGCATGAATCTGCAAGGATGATGGATTGAAAATATTATTGAAGAAGCTTCATGTCTGAGATACCAAGAATGCAGACCCGTATGCTGAGAATTGATTTCGAACAGCACCATTTTCATATGCTTTAGAGCCCTCCACACCGAATGGAGTCGCCACCGATTTCAAGCTTGGCCCTCGCTTATCAAAAAAAGAAAACGGCATTTCGTCACTTGAACGCCGGCACAAAAACGTTGTATGAAGGCAAAGAGCTTAATGTGCCTGGGAACACATGTCAGCGCTCTGGCTGCGAACCTGAGGATCCAAGCAATGGAATGCCCACAGATCCAATGTTCAACTTGAACGAACGCCGTCGATCCTTCTTCCGGAGATTGCAAGAGCATGTTCGGAACGCAGAACCGAGAACTTTGGACGCTGGTCCCTGTGCAGCCTACACCGACAATACTCGTGCCGGCCGCTGTGGCCTCTCTTCCTGGCCGCTCACAGGCAAGTTTTGAATGCTGGATACCTACTGAATGGAAAGGACCATGGGGATCAATGATAGTGAGTCACTTGGTTAGCCTGCGCAGCCCCTAGTAACGCAATCAACAAGAAATTTTCTTGATTATGTCGAGGGAATCAGAGAAATTGAGGCCTAGAATAACACACAGAACCATTTGAGAGTTGAAGCAGCGAGCACGAGAGGAAATACCAAGTGATGGATCGCCCTTACGGACGCATCAGTGGCTGTACAGACACTTGACGGCGTGGTCGCTATACTGACGAGAATCTTATCCTTCGTTCTGCTTCCATCTTCTAGTCGAGTCTTAGGACTCTTGCTTTATGTCCCTGCACGTCCACAGCTCCTCTGCAGTCGAAATACCGGCCAGTCCGACTCGCTCCCAGCTGGAGCCTTTGCCGACTCGAAAACGGAATAGCTGGGGACAGGACGATCCTTTTTATACCCCAGATGACCCCTGGAGGCAATTGCAGACTCCGCGGTATGGGACGCCACCGGCAGACGACGCTCTCTCTTCCCTAGCCGCACCGTCGTCGTCGGCGTCACTTTACGGCGATGACGACGGAGCACACCTTACTTCCCGGGAGGAAGATCCTGCAGCAGCAGCAAGACGACGTACACTGCGGTATAGCACCTCACCGTCGCCGTTGAAAAAAACGGGGACCGCTATCAAGCACGTCTCGCAGAATTTGCGGCGTGCGTCCGTCCGTGTCGTCAATATGGCGTCCGTAGGCCTAGAACGGCTTCCGGACGACAAAAAGGACGAGGACGATCATTTGCCGGATCTCGCGCAGACCCTGCCCATCCGCGGGCGGACTCTGGGTTTCCTGGGGCCAACAAATAAACTGCGCCTCGCCTGCTTCAATTTTCTCGTTTATCCCTGGACGGAGCCAATTATTTTGGTCCTAATCATCCTCAACGCCGTACTTTTGACTATCCAGTCCGCACAATCCCTTACTCTCGCCACCCCGCCCACCGTCTACAAGGGCTACTTCCGGACCTGGGAAGACTTTGCCCTCTTTGTCTTATTTATTATTTTCACTCTCGAAGCCTGCGCCCGCATATGCGTCTCTGGTCTGCTCTTCGACCCCGAGGGGATGTCCCTAGCCCTCCCTGCAGCGGTGGAAAAGGTTGTCAGCAGCAGCAGCGAGAAGGCGCCCCACGAGAGCCTCGCGCTCCCATTTCGCCTCAGCGTCACCAACGCTACCACCCTGACGCGCCGTAACGCGCCATATCTGCGCCACAGTTGGTCTCGACTCGATGCCATCGCTATTCTCTCCTTCTGGGTGTCCTTCGCCCTCGCCATCGCCGGCGTCGAACAGGGGTCCCGCCACATCCGCATGTTCCGAGCTTTCAGCGCCCTCCGCACCGCTCGTCTCCTCACCATCACCTCCGGTACGACCGCCATCCTCCACTCTCTCAAAACTGCCCAGCCGCTTCTCGCAAGCGTTGCGTATTTCGTCGTCTTCGCGATGGTGCTCTTCAGCGTCATTGGTGTGCAAACGTTCAAGGGATCGCTAAGACGCACGTGTGTCTTGAATGCGGTTGGAGGAGAGTCTGACACCGTGCTCAGCGACCAGTTCTGCGGAGGTTTCCTAGATCCCGTACACTTAAACAAGACAGGCTATATCAGCCTTGAGGGTGTAGTCTCACCGGACATCAAAGGATACATCTGTCCCCTCGGCCAGACTTGCCGCGAGTCCAATGTAAACCCGTACCAGGGTGTCGAGAGCTTCGACACGATTTACTACTCTGCTTTGCAAGTCATCATTGTTGCGTCGGCCAATGGGGTGCGTGTCCCCTTACCCTCCTCGTTTTGCTCTACTGACGAGACGCCGCATAGTGGTCTCCCCTCATGTACAACATCATCGACGCGGAGTACTTCATCTCCTCAATTTTCTTCATCATCTGCGTTGTCGTGCTCAACTTTTGGCTCATCAATCTCTTCGTCGCTGTCATCACCAACACCTTTTCCGCCATTCGTTCCGAAACAAAGAAGAGCGCGTTCGGCGCTACAAATCTCACCAATCCGCTGGCGGAGCACGACGACGACGACGACGGCTGGACGTCCGGGCAACCTCCGCACGCCGCGCGCTCCAAGGCGAATCCCGTCGCGTTGGTAGTGACGTACACACGTTGGTTCTTCGTCGCTCTCGCCCTCGCCTCTCTCGCTTTGCAGGCTACCCGGACGCCGACAATCACCTCGAGCCAGGAGCATGTCCTATATGTGAGCGAGTTGGCGATAACCATCGCGTTCGACGTGGAGATTCTTCTGCGCATCCTCGCGTCGCTGCCTGACTGGCGCGCGTTCCTTGGATTTGGGACGGGCGGGGTTGGCTTCGGGAAGGGCGGCGCCCCAAAACCTAAGAAGAGCGAGGGCCCAGGGCCAGGGCAGAATTGGTTGGACACCGCGCTCGCAATCGCCTGCAGTGTAATCCAAATCCCGGCGATACAGCGCAGCTCAGTGTATCCCTGGTTAAGCATCTTCCAGCTGATGCGGTTCTACCGCGTCATACTCGTCGTCCCTCGGATGAAGCCGTTGCTGGTACGTCCCGTTTTCCCTATTCTTTTGTGCCGTATGTTTACGTCGGTCCAGCTCGCAGTTTTCGGCAACATGTACGGTCTGATAAACATGACCCTCTTCCTCATACTCATGAACTTCATCGCCACGCTCGTGTCGGTGCAGTTTCTGCGCGGCGACCTCCCCTCGTCCCAGACCATGAATTTTGGATCAGTTTTCACCGCGTTCCTCGCCATATACCAGGTGTGTATCCGTGCGCTCTTCCAAGGGCCGTCTAACGGTTGAATTAGATATTCTCGTCCGAAAATTGGACGAACGTTTTGTACGCGACTGCGGGAGCAGAGGAGATATTTGGGCAGAGCATAATCAGTGTACTGTTTATCAGCGGGTGGCTGCTTTTTGCGAACTGTGCGTCTCTTTTTCCTGTCCATCTTCGTTTTGCGTTCTAATCCGCCGAAACGCCTCAGTCATCATTCTGCAGATGTTCATCGCCGTGATCAATGAGAACTTTGACGTCGCCGAGGAAGCGAAGAAGGGCCAGCAGGCAACTAACTACTGGGTGGAGGCGAGCCGGCCCACGGCTGCGCACATCACTTGGCTGCGCAAGCTGAACCCGTACCGTTGGATCCGCGCGAGCCCCGTCGAGGTCAAGGTCGAGTCGCTTCCTGCGAATCTTGTCCTGCCGATGCAGAAGAGTCTCGTCACAGACTACAACGTCCCTAAAGCGCATTCAGTGTTTGAGGTATGTCCGTGCTGGGAACATGGAAACTGGAAGCTAATTGTGTTGGGTGTAGGGCGAGACAAGCTCGACGGGCACCGGAGGCACCGGAAAGACCCATTTTTCGAACAAGAGCCTCACGGCGCTGCAGAAGCTGTTCGGGGGAGAGCCGAAGAATGACATCCCGCTGACAACGCTGAGGCACACCCGGAACGATACGCTTGGTGGTGATCCCCAGGACGAGGAGACGGAGCGACATCTGTGCGTATCCTTTGATGCTCTGTCGTTCATTGCTGAACCTTCCCAGGGAGCTGTTGGCGGCGGTGCGGAACGAGACGACAACGACGAACGAGGAGCTGAGCGACACCATGTACGAACGCCGGGCTCAAAAGGCGGATTTCATTCGCGACCACCCCTCGTATGACAAGACGTTCTGGATCTTTTCGCAGAAAAACATTCTACGCAAATTTTTCCAGAAGCTCGTGCAGCCGGCGAGTGGACCTCGGCTATTTGGCACGCAGCAGAGCAAGACGCTCTACCCCCTCTTCCAACTGTTACTGCTGAGCGTCGTGGTAGCTGGCATCGTGGTCGAGTCGGTCGCGAGCCCGATATATCGCCGGAACTACTTTTTGAAGCATGGACTCACGCGCGGCACATGGTTCGACATTTGCGAGTCCGCCTTTGGGCTCGTCTTCTTTGTCGAGTTCCTCATCAAGATCATCGCGGACGGCTTCCTCTTCACACCGAACGCATATGTGAAGAGTATTTGGAATTTGCTCGATTTCGTGATCATGATTGGGCTACTCGTCAATGTAACGACGGGCCTCATCTTCGCCGGCGGACTGAGTCGCATCACCCGCTCGCTGAAGGCGCTCCGGGCACTGCGACTCATCACCCTCGTCGAACGCATGCGCGAGACATTTGAGAGCCTCATCATCTCTGGCGCACTGCGTATCCTCGACGCCGGGATCCTCGCGATCCTGTACATGATCCCGTACGCGGTCTGGGGGCTCAACATTTTCAACGGCAAGATGAACGAGTGCAACGATACGAGCGTCGCCGGAGCGGATACGTGCACGAACGAGTATAGCAGCACCGTGTACGGAGATTCCTTCGGGTTCGTCGTGCCGCGCGTGTGGAGCAATCCGGCTCCATCCACCGTCTTCTCGTTCGACTCGTTCCGCTCATCACTCCTCATCCTCTTCGAGATTGTGTCCCTCGAGGGCTGGGTGGATGTCATGGGCGTCGCGACCAGCATCACGGGCGTCAATAGCCAACCGCAAACTAATGCCGAGCAGATCAACGCCATCTTTTTCCTCGTGTATAACCTACTAGGAGCCGTTGTCATCCTGACGCTCTTCGTGAGGTACGCATATTCATTTCCTTTACTTCAGAGAGAAACTTATGCTGCTTATCTAGTATCATCATCGGAAACTTCAGTTCGAAGACGGGGTCCGCGTTCCTCACGGCGCCGCAGCGAGAGTGGATTGACCTCCAGAAGCTCTTCAAACGCCAGCGGCCGTCAAAGCGACCGCGCACCCGGCCCACATGGCCACTCCGTGCTTGGTGTTACGACCGCGCCGTTCACAAGAACGGCTGGTGGGCTGTGGGGATGTCGGTCGTCTTCATTGCGCATATCATCGTCCTCATGTACGTCTGAACCTTGTCACTGTTGTGTACTGGAGCTTACGCGTTTATAGGACGCAAACTTTCTCTACGCAGGTTGTTATCGATCAACTACGAAGTCAGTCCGCCGTTTCTTTCTGCTGCCTTGATATTGACTTGCCTGTAGATGATTTCTTCCTCGTGAGCACTTCGATATACGTCCTCGATGCCATTGTGCGCCTCTTTGGACTTGGCTGGCTGAGCTTCCGCTCCAATGGGTGGAATGTATTCGATCTCATCGTCGCCGGTGGGAGCTTCGTCACCACCCTCATCGTGCGGTTCGGGACCATCGGCTTTGCGACCCAGCAGCTCCAAAAGCTGTTCCTGGTGTGTATCGCCTTCAAGCTGGTCGAGCGCTCGAACGCCCTGAACAAGCTATTCAAGACTGCAGTGTAAGTCAATTCATGCATAACCAATACCACCATTGACTTGCGGACAGAGCGAGCCTGCCTACTATTTTCAGCCTGATGGGACTATGGTTCATATTGTTCCTTTTCTTTGGCATCCTCTTCCTCGAAGTCTTTGCCCTGACCAAGTGGAATTCGGCGGAGACACGCAGTCAAAATTTCAGCACGATGGGAACCACGCTTGTCATGCTGACGTTCTTCACCACCGGGTAACGGCGCTGACATCCCTCATTTGCGCTTCATTAACGTCCTTGCAGGGAAGGCTGGAATCAGTACATGCATGACTACGCGATCGAATACCCTCGATGCACCAATAGCGACACAGAGTCTGACTGCGGCAGCACAGCATGGGCCTTTTCGCTTTTCATCGCCTGGAACCTTCTCAGCATGGTGAGCGACATCTCCGATCTTCAAACTCCCTCTCTAACCTTCCGACAGTATATTTTTGTCAATATGTTCACTGGTGTCATCGTCGAGAACTTTTCCTACGTGTTCCAAACTTCGGATGCCTCCAAGTCCATAACGCGGGCCCAAATGCGATCTTTCAAGAAGGTCTGGGCGGAGTTTGCGAATCCGAAAACGGGCTTCCTCGAGCGCAGTCGTTTTGTACCCTTCTTTGGCGTGAGTTTCGCTCGCTGCTGTACCGCTGATCTCTGACGTGCTTTTCAGAAATTGAGCGGTGTCTTTGAAGCGCGAATATACCCCACCGAGTTCAGCGTCCCCAGCATCCAAGCTCGATGCAAGCCTTCCAATGACTCTCAGTACGCCTGGCCTGGACGGGTCGTCGATGGCGTCGACCTGAATAAACTGGAAAAGGTCCTGAAGGAAATCGACTACACCGCGATTCGGAAGCGCCGGGCGGTCTACGCACGGCTGTATCACGAAGCCAGCATATTGCACCAGGGCCGCGGGATGTCGTTCACCGACATGCTGTTCTTGCTCGCCCACCACAAGCTCATCGTCGACCGTGATGCTCTGGTGTCAGTGCCTTTCCTCCTTTTCGGCGCACACACTCATTTTTCTCTTCAGCCTCAAAGACCTCGTCGTCCGGACGGAAACGAACAAGCTGGTGACCGATCTCGTAAACCTGGACCGCGTGCGATCCCTCCTCAAGACCATCTCGCATCGGCGACGGTTCCTCAAGTACAAGCAGCAGCAGCTTATGGCTCTCGAGCCCGACATTCCCTCCATCATCGTCGATGTCATGCCTAGTACCCCGCCTAGTACCACCAGAGACATCTCGAGCGCCGGATACACGTCGGCACCCGGTAGCCCGACGCCTGGGCGATTCTTCACTCCCGACGTGTCACTGTCGTCGAGCACCCCACAGCTGCATCGAAGCAGCCACAGGCACCGCAGCGACAACTTCAGCATGCTGTCTAGCGACATTGTCAGATCGCGAGAGTCGTCCATCTCCATTGACGATCCACAGCAGATACTCAACGCAATAGAGAATTCTGTGTGGGGCGGTGAGTGCCAATTCACTTTCTTGCGCGAGCCACGCTGACGTACCATGCAGACCTTATGATAGAAGCAGAGGAGGAGGAGAAGCGATGACATTCGTTATGTTGTACCATACCATGGACTTTACTTATGGACGGTTAATACGTAGATTACTTATTATGCATCTCTGTACAGTAGCCACTCATTGGATTCCCATTAACATTGTAAAGAAGCGAAATCATAATCCGAAACATACAAACATCCAATCTGTGTACTGTATCCTCCGGCAAATTTCTGGTACTTATCACGATTCCGTGTCTGGCGCTTGTCTGGCGCCAAATAATGTCTTCGGCCGAACAAATCCGGTGGCTAAACAGCACTTAACCATGACCATCTTGCCGCAGGAGCTCATAGAACACATTATCGACCTTCTTTGGGACGATTCGTACTCTATCAAAGATCTCAAAGCCTGTTCTCTTGTGTGCAGGGAATGGCTTCCACGCTGTAGATCCCATCTCTTCGAATCGACAACGCTCACCAGGAGTACTGTCGTCGGCTTCCGCGACCTCCTGCGGTCCCCTGCCTACCATCCCTTCCTGCAATATCTACACCGATTACGAGTTACCAGAAGCTCATGGGACGCCGTGGACCAACCTTTCGACGAAATAGTCACCCATCTGCGTTGCCTCGATATCCGCCAGGTACAAATGCAGTTACTATGGAAGAACTTAGCGGACGCCGAAACTTTCTCCCGCATGAGGTTATTCACCGCATTCTCCAACGTTACACAACTCGTCCTCTACTGCGCCTCCATGGACGTGGAGCAGCCCGCGGCGCCACTATTCGATTTGATATGTCACTTTCCGGCTTTGCAGGACCTGCGCCTTCTCACTATGGGCGCCAATTGGGGACACCCTGCTACAGGCGCTTCACCACCACAGCGGCTGCGTAAGCTCGCGCTTCTCCATGAGATCTCAGCCCCCGTTCTTTCATGGCTGCACACGTTCCACATTCTTTCCAATCTGGACTCCCTCTTGCTGGCACGGATGCAGTCCGATGACGTTCCCGCCGTGCGCACAGCCATGCAGCAAATAAGCAGCACCCTTCGCCATCTCACCATTAACCTGGACGGGTTGCACACCGATGGTACATTTAATACTCCGCGCACGTTTCTCCCATTACTTATCGTGCACCGTACAGGCACCTTTGACTTTTCACGGTATTCCAATCTCCAAACGCTGAGAATCCGTTGGTGGGACTTGCGCCCCGACTAGCTTATGATTCCGATATCCACTCTCGCGGACCTCCCGCTCAAGAGCTTGGCGCTGGACATAGACCCATCAAAGCTCCGGTCCTTCGATTGGGGACCATTCGACGCGCTGTTGGTATCGCCGAGACTGCCGCTGCTGCGGAGCGTCACCCTCAGGTGCGCGACCAAAGACGATCGCGAGTTTTCGCGCGGGGTCCTTCCTCTGCTCGAGGCTTCGACTTCGAGAGATTTGATTCTCCGGATCATAAAACGACAAGCCGACCTTTTCTCCCCCTTTCAATGGCTTTGACTGTGATGTATAATCCATTTTAACTAAGACGTCAGCAAGAGTACGAGCGAGAGCTCTGCGTGTGTGCCAGTCACGTCAACTGAAAACGAGGTCCGATGGCAGGTGAAGACATGGCGCCGCCGAACAAGGTGGCTCCGCTTTGTTTTTGGATCCTGATGAATTCCGTGGAGACGATGCTTGTCTATCCTTCAAGCTTCAACCAGGACATGCGTAGACAGCTCCTAGTTGAGGGGGGTGTGCGGTGCTGCGGTGGGTTGGGTCTCAAAACGCGCGTCCATCGGAGCCCGTAGAAAAGTGAAACATTGAGGAGCATCTTTCCAAACTCCTTCTCGAATGAGACGCCAATGGGGAAGAATCACTCACAAAATCCGACCGCTCAGCGAGCTGCTAAATCACAGTTTAGCACGGGGAAAAAGGGTGGTAGTTTGGGATGGAGAAAACCACCGGGCCCCGGGCCGAAGATGGAAGTTGGATGCTTTCAATGCACGGAGGCGCCGCGATGCATAAAATCAAAGGCATAGTGGGTCTGGATTCTTTACAACTGCCCTCTTCTCCCGCAGATTTCCCCGCTGTGTTCGCAAATTTACAACACATCCGCATTCAACGCGTCGCGACACGGTCATTGTCTCTGGGTTAGTCGTGAACATCCCTTGCCTCTTACGGCTCTCCTAGGGTGCTGTTAGGCTACTCGTCCCCGTCCCGTCGAGCCATTTGGGCCAGGAGATAGACTGGATGCCGTCCCGTACCGTCGGAGCCATTGGCGGCGGTAGACAGATTGGCCCTCGCTGGGTGAAGGTTTTGGTCTCTCCTGCGGTTAAAATTTGGGTGAGTTGATTTGGACCATCATTTCATCATCCAAGTGATGTTAGGCCTCCGTGATACTGGCAGATTCATTGTTCGTCACAAGAAGTGGACAACGTTGGTCTTGTTTCGACATTTATAACCCAGGCGCCTCCAGGTGTTCCTAGTGAGATTCACTCCTAGATCCCGTCGTCTCCCGCTTCACGTACCTCGGGAGCCGGTGCCGTTGATCCACCGTGACGGCCCATTAGAGCGTCCGCAAGAATCAGAAAGACAAGAGACCGTACCCGTCCTGGACCTCGATTTTGACAGCCGCCTCCGTTTACGGGATGTTGGGCTGGCACAAGCGAAATTTGGCCAGCCAGGTTGCCGCCGGCCTGTACTTCTCATCCGGGTCATCCCATCGCTGGAGCTCTGAAAGGCGATAGAAGGCCGCAGAGATACCTATATAAACCGGTTGAAAGGCGCATTAATTGGTGCAGAGCTGACCCTCTTCCTCGATTGGCTGGAATGAAGTCCGCACTCCTTGCCTCCGTCATACTCTTTCTCTGCGCTCTGAGTTCCCTTGGTGCTCCAGTGGAAGAGCCGACTTCTTCCACGAATATA
Source organism: Mycena galopus ATCC 62051 (assembly GCA_014925785.1). NCBI lineage: Eukaryota > Fungi > Basidiomycota > Agaricomycetes > Agaricales > Mycenaceae > Mycena > Mycena galopus. The sequence continues at coordinate 77,672 of WIQG01000374.1, read as the reverse complement.
AAGCGCGAAGCCGACAGTGGCTTCGTCTCCACTTGCACGGGCACCAGTGTCGACGTTTCGGATGCGGTTTTGACCAGCACTTGTCGCACCGAAGCCGGAGGCGAAATTACCTCGTCAATTGGGCTCGACTCGTGCATTGCGAATTCTAACGGCGTCCTCGTCGCGTGAGCGTCCCAGTGCTGATTTATATAGTGGTTGACCTATCTTTTTTTTCGCAGCCTGTCCAACGGAGACTTCAGTGCGTCGTGTCCAGGCATAACTTTCATCGGTACCAGCACCAGTGCAACGCTCCTTGGGCAGTGCGACAACGAGGCGGGTCAACTGGTGACCTCAACTATCGACCTAAGTGAATATTTAGATATGGAGAAGATCAAATACTCATGGCTTGGCCCAGACACCGTCTTGACCAACAACAACGGTATCATGACCTGCTGAACGTTGCCGTCCGGACCAGAGAATGCCTGTGATCTTGTTAGCAGAATCCCGTTGGAATTGTCAAGAAACGAATTCATAAACTTTATCGTAGAACAAACGTTAGCACTATCATAGTATGTCAACGAGCGCATATTGTCTCTAAGCTTAAGCGCGACCCCTCCGCGGCCGCCACACGCCCTTCTTTTCTGATACGGTCTGGAACCCGTCGTCATCTTTTGGTGCATCGGCGGGGGCGGGGGCGGGAGACGCCACGCGCCCGGGGGGCGCCGGGCCACCGCTCGTCGCATATTTGTCTCGCCAGCTGCTCCCGCCGGGTGCACCGCCGCGCAGCGCCCCAGGGACGTACTTCGCCGGCGCCGCGGGACTCGGGCTCTCGGCGCGCGGGGGCGTGCCCATTGCCGCAGCCCGTGTCGGCGTCGGGGGCGCCGAGGACGCAGGCGTCCCTGCCCCACCGGCGCGGCGCCACACGCCGCCTTCCGCCACGGGGGCCGCGCGGATGCCCGACGGCGGGTTGGGGACGATGGGCTTGCGCATGGGCGGCGCAGCCTTTTCGTTGAGGCGCGCGATGCGGCGGGCCTCGGCCTCCTCCTCGCGCTGCTGCTGCAGGCGCGCCTTCTCCATGGCCTCTGCGCGCTCGGCCTCGCGGGCCTTGCGCACCGCGAGCACTTTTTCTTCCGCCTCGCGCTTGGCGGCTTCGACGGCGGCGGCGGCGGCCTCTTCCTCCGCGCGGACGCGCTCTTCTTCTGCGAGGCGTTCTGTGCGTGTGCGTCGTCAGCAAAAGTGAAGAAGTGCGACGAGAAACGCATGCATACCCGCTTCGAGCCTCTCCTCCTCCGCGATCAGCTCCTGCTCCCTCCGCTTCGCTTCCTCCACCGCCTTGCGGTCCTCCTCCTTCTTCGCCGCAACCGCCTTGCGCCTCTTGGCCTTTTCTTCGTCGATCTTCCTCCCCGCCGCATCTTTCTTCTTGGCGTACTCCTCGCCCCGCTTTTTGATCACCTCGCCCCGCCGCTTCTCGTACTCGCCCACCATGCGCTGCAGCCGCGACTTGGTCTGCAGATCCGCCTCGTGCGCCGCGCGCGAGCCGTCGCGTCTTGCAGCCTGCACGGCGACGAACGTCGTGCGGTCCGCCGCCTGCTGCTGCTCGTAGTCCAGCGCCAAGAGCGGGCGCTCCTCTTTGCGGTTCGCGCGCTCGATGTGGTCGACGCGCTTGGCGACGACGCGCAGGCGCTCGTTCAGCTCCTTCTTTTCCTTTTCGAGCTGCGCAACTTGCATCCCGATGAGGCCTTCCGTGTCGAGCGTCGCGATGGCCTGTGTGCGCATCATTAGCTCTCTCTCCAAAAACAAAAGAAACAAAACAAAAGGGGGAGAAATGAACGGAACGCACCTGCGTATCCGCCGCCTTGATGATGCCCTTGTCCACCAGCTGCGCAACATACCGCTCCGCATCCGCCGCCTTGACATCCGCTTGAATCTTGGACGCCCGCTCGAAATCCCGTCTCCTCCCCTCCTCCCTTGCGCGCCGCTCCGCCTCCTCCTTCTCGCGCTTCGCCGCCTCCGCGCGCCGCACCGCGTCCTCTTTCTCCTTCCGCACCGCCAGCTCGGCGAGCAGCTCCCGGCGCCGCGCGACGAGGGCGCGCCGCAATTGGAGGGCTTTGCGCTCTTTTTTGATGCTCTGCGCGAGCGCGGCGAACGCGGCTTGCTCCTCTTCGGGCGTCGAGGTGGAGGTGGAGGCAGAGGGGGGCTCGATGACCTCGAGCGCGTTGTGGAGGCAGCGCGCGACGCTCCCGAGGCGCGTGCGCACGAGCTCCGCGACACTGGGCTGGATCGCGCCGTCCCGACCTTCCTGTGCGTTCGTCAGCATCGTTGTTATTGCGATAAGATAAAATGAAATAACATACCTTGAAAGTGGAGGTCGAAGGCGACGGCGCATCGAGGACGTCGCCGAAGGGCTCGTCGACGAAGGCGATGCTGCCGTCGGCATGGTCGACGCGGACGGCGAGTTCGCCGCGGCGCGCGCAGCCCATGATATACGATTCGACCGCCTCGGGGTCGAACGTGTGGCTGGCCGTTTTCGCGCCTTCGGTAGACGCCTCAGCAGTAGAGGCCTCCGCGGCCGCCTCGCGCAACGGCGCGACGAGCTCCATGACGAACGCGATGCGCACGCTCGCGTAGACCTCGCGGAGCTGGCTCATGAGGCGGCTGAGCACGGCGCGCTCGAGGAGGGGCACGTACGCGCCGTAGACGCTGCTCGCGCGCAGCTCGGCGAGGATGGGGGCGACGTCGGCGCAGAGGGTGAGCGGGTCGAAGGCTACCTCGAGGACGTGGTAGAGGCGCGTGATGGTGGAGGGTGCGCGGCGGAGGACGTCGTGCGCGAGGGCGGCGGCGAGGAGGGACGCGCGCGTGGGGGGCTTCGGGAGCCCGAGGAGGGCGGTAAGACGCGTGCGGGCGGGGTCGGTTCCGCTTCCTTCGCTCGCGTTCGAGGATGAGGCGACAGAGGCGGAGAGCCCGACGGGGACCGCCAGCGCCGAGACGAGCACCTGCCCAGCGAGGCGCTGCGCGTCCTCCTCCTTCTGGGGCTTGCCGAGGGTGGCGACGACGGCGTTGTAGCGGCCCCATGCGGCGGCGTGATAGAGCGCGTTGCCGCTCATGAGGAAAATACGGGTGAGGGTTTCGTAGTAGCTCGCCATCATGGCGGGCTTTGCGTGCCCCATGCCCGGTTTCTTCGCGCCGCCCGCGGTCATCGTGAGCAAGTTGTGTACGTCCTCGACGGAACGGAAGGCCTCTTGCCAGAGCTCGAGGGCGACGGAGGTGTGCAGCTGGGCGAAGCGCGTGTCGAGATGGTGCTGGAGCGTCTCGGGGTCGGCGAGGTTGATACTGTGCGGCTGGTGTGCGTATTTTGCGACGTTGGAAAGGTGCAAACGTAACGTCTCGCACAGGCGGCGAAACTCGACTTTCCGGTTGTGTGTGAGACAGAATTTAAACGCTTGTTGAGCGATGCTCTGGGTGCGGCGTCAGTGCAAAGTAATAGAATAAAAAGGAAGCGAGTACCTGGTAGATAACCTCGAGCCTCGCATTGTTCTTGAGCGTCTCGAGACTCGTGCGGTAGCTCTCCCACAGAAATTTGAGCCATGGGGTCACCAACGCCCTGTCCGTGCGGTCCTTGGTTTGGTCGCCGCTCACGGCACCGAGCAAGATGCTCTCGGGCGTCTCGCTGGCCTCGAGGTCATCGACGTCCACGGCGACTTGAACGGCGGCCTTCTCCTGGGCCTCGCGCACCTTCTGGTCCGCAAGCGCGACAAAGCGCGTGATGACGGCCTCGATGCTCTGTACGCTTGTATTCTGGGCAATGTTTTTGTATTGCATAAGCCCCTCTTTTGCGGTGCGGCCCTTGCGCATGTCGACGCAGAGTTCGACGAAACGGTGCATAATGGGCTCCAGCGAGGCGAGTGGCGTCGACCGAAAGCGCTTCGAGGAGAACATTTCTGTGAGGGACTGAAGGGCGGCATGGGTTTGACCGACGGAGACGAGGCCCTCCGCTTGCTTGAGGACCGTTTCCGGCTTTGAGAACGGCGCCATCGTGGTGAGCGTAAAATTTGGGGGATGTTACCGTGACGCCAGTTGTGACACTTGGCTGCCGAGCCAGAATGACTTGGCAGCAGCAGCGAGAAGGCGAGCCTCGCGCTCCCATTTCGACCATCTTCTCTTTCGTGCTCGTCCTCTCGCCGATTTTTTCGCTCTCGCATCCGCAGAACTCTTGCGCAGGAGTTCCAAAGCCTCTACCCGACGATTTCGACTGCGACACATACATGACGCGTCCAGGGGACATTGAGCCATTGAGCCGCTTCGATAATGGCCCCTATGTTCGGCGGGTCAGCGCGCGCGCGCGTCTGGACCGTAGTGCAGCGTGAACCCGCGCATCACCTCACACATCGTCTCTTCCTGTCGTGATCATTGACCCGAGAAGACCACTATGTTGGCTGAAATGGTAGATACGGACCATATGGTGTGTGGCCTATCTCGTTTCGTTTGGTTTTCGTTCTCGTTTTCGGTTTTGCTTTTGCTTTTGCTTTCGTTTTCCCTATTTGCTGTGCTATCCGTTGTCCATTCGTTTCGGTCTGGATTCTCCTTCGTCGTGCGCGCGGCGGAGAGAGTCGAAAAATGAACAGAAATGTAGTTTCCTTGTTCAAAAATCTGGGGCAGACCTAAGCTCGCTCGAGCCGCGTCTCGTTGGTTTCTATCTTTGTTACGTGCCCGCGCAAAGGGCGTGTTTTACGTTCCCGGCACCTCGCGTGCTGCGGGACGGCCGTACTTTGCATCCATATGGGGACCTCATACGTGCCTCCGTCGTACACGCCGCGCCTCGTCCGCCAGTCCATGCTGTTCTTTGTCTTGCGATGTTGTCGCGTCCTGTGATAGTCGTCCGACTCGGGAAACGGTACATCGCTGTATTCATCCAAACCAGGCCACGATACGCCACGTCTGTTAGTCGGCATACGGTGCTGCATTCGTTCCCATTTCCTTTCCATCTCGTTCTTTTCTTCTGCACTCGGTCTCTGCTATGTTACAAGAAACCGGTTAGCACGCTCAGAAATGATCACGTTTCTGAGATGCCCGGCAGTAACTTTGAAGGGAAGCGTCTCATCGAGAGTCGCTCCCGCTCGCACTCCACTCTGTGGCATTTCATGCCCGGCTAGTCAGCATAAGCGGTGCGGACTGCGATTCCTCATCGTTCGCGCTTTTGCTGGGTTCTCTGACAAGAAAACCTGCGCCCGTCGAAAATCTGGCATGCCAGCACCGTGTATGCGCGTTTCATTTCTCCTTGGAGGTCCCGTGTACCACGAGAAAAGAGCCTGTGTCGAGTTCATGCCACATTGTCGTCGAAATCTCCCCAGACTCGCATCTCTGAGAGTCAGCGCCGCGTCGTGGTGCTGCTCACCCATGTTTCGTTCATCTTCAAAGGCCTCTGTTACTACGAGAAGCAGCACAGGGTGTCAGGCTGGCACGCCACGTTTCCGTCCAAATCTCTTATGGTCCGTACGCTTGAGAGTCAGCATCGCGAAACGATGCTGCATTCGTGCGTTTCGTTTCTCTTCGAGGTGCCGTACCTGGGAAACAACACGCCTTTTTGCAATCCCGTCGAGGCCTCACGACCCGGCGTCTTTTCAATCCTATCGAGGTCTCGCGACCCGGGAGAAGGCCCGTGCCGCGCTTGTCTTTGTCGATCCCGTCGAGGTCTCGCGACCCGGGAGATGGCGTCCGTGCCCAACGTTCGTCGTTTTGCGATCCCGTCGAGGTCTCGCGACCCGGGAGAAGGCCCGTGCCGCGCTTGTCTTTGTCGATCCCGTCGAGGTCTCGCGACCCGGGAGAGGGCGCTCGTGCCCAACGTTCGTCGTTTTGCGATCCCGTCGAGCTCTCGCGACCCGGGAGAAGACCCTCGCGCCGCGCTCGTCAAAGCTTCCGGGGTCTGCCGCACCGGGGAGTCAGCATAGCAGGGTGCTGCGTCTTCGTCTGGTTTTCTCGCGGAGGTACCGTGTACCCGAGAAATCTCGTGCAAACCTCTGTACTGCCGCACAGGAAGTCAGCATCGATACCTCGACTTGGAGGTCGGGAAGGCTCGCATGCCGGGACCATACACGATGGAGATGGAACAGATCTGTCGGCGTCCTTTCTACTTCTCGCCACTCATCGTCGCCACGCAGGATCAGGGGCCTGGCCCCGAACCCAAGAAACGCGTGTGCCGTCACCTGTCGAAAAGCGACCCTTCGAGCGGAACACCGTCCATAACGATCACATCGATACAAAAGATTTCCCTATCTGTTTCGACAAATGGCCGAACTGGTGAGTCTTCGCTCATCCTCCCTCTATCATTTTTCTTTCTTTTCCCTCCGGGTTACGTCGCTATTCGGGCAGGATACGATAAACCTCAGGTGCGGTCTCAGAGATATTAAACGTCTCGAACCACCCAGGCAGTATCAAAGTCGAGGTCGAGCTCACCGTGAGCCCTTGTCCGTCTCGTCACGGACCCGAGTATCGCCAACGCTGGCTGCGCGCGCCAAGCGTTGGCCACCGAGCGCGGCGGCGTCGATGTTACGCCCGCCGTCTAAATCTCCCGCGGCTCGTGCCCGGAAGTCAGCACCCGGTGCAGCGTCTCGTCTCGTAACCCCGTCTACCCGTAGAATCATCGCTATGTGGCGCAGGACCTCGCGGTCTCGCCGACATCTGCCCGAGTAATGCACGAGCATCTGACTCAACGCCTGCAGGTCGCCACCGCACCCGCCGGCACGCAAGCCTGCGCTTTCGACACGATATCGTTCGACCGGACTTGTCCCGTCCTACCCTGGCTCGTTTGTTCGTTCGACGAGGCCTTTTATCTGGACCACTGTCATCCGTTCGAGGCAATACCAGCCGGTAGCAACTCGGGGCAAATCGCGCCGTCGATATCTAGCAGGTCGCCACGTTCCACCACGCCCGCGAACTCAAATACGAAGACGACCGCGATGTCGTACGTTTCCCTAGCGCGCCCGAGCCGCCTTACGTCTACAAATTCGACCGGGCCTCGATACTCGACCCGATACGCGAGACACGAAGACGACTCCGACCGTGCCTCGATACTCGATCTGATACGCGAGCAGTGCATCCCGTGGCCCCCTATGAAGACAGGGGATGTTTTCCTCGACTCGACGGTCTCCCTCGGCCTGGAATGGGACTTCCCGACGTGTCGCGCATCCCTCCCGACGGAGGAACGCCTCAAGTACCTTTCGCGTGTACAGAACATGCTGCAAGGCATCCGCACTTCGAAAAAAATTACACTGCTCGAATTGCAGGAGATTCATGACTCTTTTGCTACGTCGTCTTCACCTCGCCCCGCCGTTTTTTCCAACGGAATGAGCTCTTTTGAGTCGAACAAGTTCTCGATGTGTTGGCTGAGTGAGCTGATAAAGAAGGCGGGAGCGCAAACTTCTCTGGCACCGACACATGCTGGCTGGAATCTGTCGTTATTGAGCTTTGCGCATTTTTTCCCGAGTAGCTCGGAAAATCTTCAAGAAAACATGAGTAGCTTGGACATCGTCGTCGGCTCCCTCGGTTTGCAACCCCGCGTCTTCGCCCGTCATTCGCCGCCTCCCGCTCGTTTGCCGAAAACGTTGCCATCGCCAACGACGCCCTTGGCTCGCAAAATTCTAGACGCCAGATGTTACCAGACAGATCGATACCGTCTCGTTTTCTTGACCGCACGGACACTCGTAGTACCGTCGTAGCTTCATTCGCACCATTGTCGACCCCGTATGTCGTGTGGTACCGTTAGTCATCATAAAACGCCGTTCCTCGCGCGCTCCTCGGGGGTTCTCCTTCCGCGGAAGCAACGACGACGTCGCGTCGCGCTTCACCGGGCTCCTTCGTAGCCCTCGTTCGCCCTACCACATTTTCGCATAAATGTGTCGCGACCGTCGAGTACCCGAGCCCGCTCAGCCCCACCGCCGGCATGCCGAACACGCGGACGAGTTCCAGACATGCAGTCCACGCCATTCGCAGACGCGCACGTCTCGTCTCTTTCCCGCACGGAGGATCCGAAGACGGACATGCGAAATATCCGGTAAGCAGCCGCTCGATCGCTGTACCAGAAGAAGGCTCGAAAGTCCACCGCAAAAACACATCGCACCGAACGCATTCCGACCACACGTCCCGGCAAATCAACGACTACTATTCTGGACTGCGCCACGCTCGCTCGAGATACACAGGGAGTTCGGAGACGCGGGTCTTTCCCTCGTCGAATGGCTCTCACTAGCGCAGGTTGCCGACACGCAATGCTCTTACGGTGCGGGCCTCCTACGTATAACGGTCTCGAAGGGCACGGCGACAGGAAGCCACAGACAAGGCTGGCGCGAGCACAAATGACCTGAGCGTGGACCTATAATGAAGAAGCATCTACGCCGCTATGTGCCGCTATTGACGTGTACCCGAATTTCGGGTCGGCAGCGTGGGCTAACGCTCTCACCGACTTCCACGGCTGCCGTCGCCTGGGCGAGACGCTGATAACCAGCGCGAACAAGTTCTCGAAGGAACACGACACGCGCATCGCGCATCGGGCAAGTTATCGGTATCCACCTGGTCTGGACGAAAACGACTGGCGCGCGCGGGGGCGAGCTCATTCATACCGAAATCCTGGGGGAAGACGTCGACTTATGTATGTCCCCACTGGGCATGGTTAAATCACATTCGCATCAACCACTCGCCCCCACGGCATACTCCGCTGTTCGCCTTCCGCACAGAAAACAGAAAAAGGCTGGAAACCTCTCACAAAGGACCGTTTCCTTCGTACAACGGACGCGGGCAAACTCGACACGGTTTTCGGGCAGAGCTACCGAATCGGAGGCGCTTTGGCGCTCCTCGTCGCCGGCGTCGCACCGGAAGTTATCATGCAACTCGGAGGGTGGTCGTCACTCTCTTTCTTGATCTACTGGCAGCACCTGCAGCTCATCCTGCTCCCGGCAATTACGCGTTCATGGGACGCACGGATTCGAGAATTCGCGGAGATGCAGACTCCCTCTCGATCAACAATTCAGCAGATCACACCGACTTATTTTTCACGTCGCTCGTCGCTATGCTCCTTTTGGGGCCCTCGGGGTCCTTTCACTCACCCTCGCACGAGCCTTGCTCTTAGAGCTTTCGCTCCTCGGGGTTGCTTTGGGTTCGTTTCGCACCCTTTCCCTTTGCAGCCCTTGTGTACGGGTTTGGCTGTTCCGTGCTCCGTCCCGGCCCGTCTCGCTTTCCTGGTGGCTGCTCCCGTTGCGCCCCGAAGCTCGCCAAAGCCGGCCCAGCCAAACCCCCCACACACTCACACAAAAAAGATCTCTGCGTAGATTTTTGGAGACGTCATCTCCACAAATACGACGACGGCTGGACGTCCGGGCAACCTCCGCACGCCGCGCGCTCCAAGGCAAATCCCGTCGCGTTGGTAGTAACGTACACATGTTGGTTCTTCGTCGCCCTCGCCCTCGCCTCTCTCGCTTTGCAGGCCACCCGGACGCCGACAATCACCTCGAGCCAGGAGCATGTCCTATATGTGAGCGAGTTGGCGATAACCATCGCGTTCGACGTGGAGATTCTTCTGCGCATCCTCGCGTCGCTGCCTGACTGGCGCGCGTTCCTTGGATTTGGGGCGGGCGGGGTTGGCTTCGGGAAGGGCGGCGCCCCAAAACCTAAGAAGAGTGAGGGCCCAGGGCCAGGGCAGAATTGGTTGGACACCGCGCTCGCAATCGCCTGCAGTGTAATCCAAATCCCGGCGATACAGCGCAGCTCAGTGTATCCCTGGTTAAGCATCTTCCAGCTGATGCGGTTCTACCGCGTCATACTCGTCGTCCCTCGGATGAAGCCGTTGCTGGTACGTCCCGTTTTCCCTATTCTTTTGTGCCGTATGTTTACGTCGGTCCAGCTCGCAGTTTTCGGCAACATGTACGGTCTGATAAACATGACCCTCTTCCTCATACTCATGAACTTCATCGCCACGCTCGTGTCGGTGCAGTTTCTGCGCGGCGACCTCCCCTCGTCCCAGACCATGAATTTTGGATCAGTTTTCACCGCGTTCCTCGCCATATACCAGGTGTGTATCCGTGCGCTCTTCCAAGGGCCGTCTAACGGTTGAATTAGATATTCTCGTCTGAAAATTGGACGAACGTTTTGTACGCGACTGCGGGAGCAGAGGAGATATTTGGGCAGAGCATAATCAGTGTACTGTTTATCAGCGGGTGGCTGCTTTTTGCGAACTGTGCGTCTCTTTTTCCTGTCCATCTTCGTTTTGCGTTCTAATCCGCCGAAACGTCTCAGTCATCATTCTGCAGATGTTCATCGCCGTGATCAATGAGAACTTTGACGTCGCCGAGGAAGCGAAGAAGGGCCAGCAGGCAACTAACTACTGGGTGGAGGCGAGCCGGCCCACGGCTGCGCACATCACTTGGCTGCGCAAGCTGAACCCGTACCGTTGGATCCGCGCGAGCCCCGTCGAGGTCAAGGTCGAGTCGCTTCCTGCGAATCTTGTCCTGCCGATGCAGAAGAGCCTCGTCACAGACTACAACGTCCCTAAAGCGCATTCAGTGTTTGAGGTATGTCCGTGCTGGGAACATGGAAACTGGAAGCTAATTGTGTTGGGTGTAGGGCGAGACAAGCTCGACGGGCACCGGAGGCACCGGAAAGACCCATTTTTCAAAGAAGTGCCTCACAGCGCTGCAGAAGCTGTTCGGGGGAGAGCTGAAGAATGACATCCCGCTGACAACGTTGAGGCACACCCGGAACGATACGCTTGGTGGTGATCCCCAAGACGAGGAGACGGAGCGGCATCTGTGCGTATCCTTTGATGCTCTGTCGTTCATTGCTGAACCTTCCCAGGGAGCTGTTGGCGGCGGTGCGGAACGAGACGACAACGACGAACGAGGAGCTGAGCGACACCATGTACGAACGCCGGGCTCAAAAGGCGAATTTCATTCGCGACCACCCCTCGTATGACAAGACGTTCTGGATCTTTTCGCAGAAAAACATTCTACGCAAATTTTGCCAGAAGCTCGTGCAGCCGGGAGTGGACCTCGGCTACTTGGCAGCAAGACGCTCTACCCCCTCTTCCAGCTGTTACTGCTGAGCGTCGTGATAGCTGGCATCGTTGTCGAGTCAGCCGCGAGCCCTATATATCGCCGGCACTACTTTTGAAGCATGGACCCACGCGGGCCACGTTTGCGAGTCCGCCTTTGGGCTCGTCTTCTTCGTCGAGTTCCTCATCAAGATCATTGCGGACGGCTTCCTCTTCACACCGAACGCATATGTCAATACGCGATCGAATACTTTCGATGCACCAATAGCGACACGGAGTCTGACTGCGGTAGCACTGCATGGGCCTTTACGCTCTTCATCGCCTGGAACCTTCTCAGCATGGTGAGCGACATCTCCGATCTTCAAACTCCCTCTCTAACCTTCCGACAGTATATTTTTGTCAATATGTTCACTGGTGTCATCGTCGAGAACTTTTCCTACGTGTTCCAAACTTCGGATGCCTCCAAGTCCATAACGCGGGCCCAAATGCGATCTTTTAAGAAGGTCTGGGCGGAGTTTGCGAATCCGAAAACGGGCTTCCTCGAGCGCAGTCGTTTTGTACCCTTCTTTGGCGTGAGTTTCGCTCGCTGCTGTACCGCTGATCCCTGACGTGCTTTTCAGAAATTGAGCGGTCTCTTTGAAGCGCGAATATACCCCACCGAGTTCAGCGTCCCTAGCATTCAAGCTCGATGCAAGCCTTCCAATGACTCTCAGTACGCCTGGCCTGGACGGGTCGTCGATGGCGTCGACTGGAAAAGGTCCTGAAGGAAATCGACTACACCGCGATTCGGAAGCGCCGGGCGGTCTACGCGCGGCTGTATCACGAAGCCAGCATATTGCACCAGGGTCGCGGGATGTCGTTCACCGACATGCTGTTCTTGCTCGCCCACCACAAGCTCATCGTCGACCGTGATGTTCTGGTGTTAGTGCCTTTCCTCCTTTTCGACGCACACACTCATTTTTCTCTTCAGCTTCAAAGACCTCGTCGTCCGGACGGAAACGAACAAGTTGGTGACCGATCTCGTCAACCTGGACTACGTACGATCCCTCCTCAAGACCATCTTGCATCGGCGACGGTTCCTCAAGTACAAGCAGCAGCAGCTTATGGCTCTCGAGCCCGACATTCCCTCCATCATTGTCGATGTCATGCCTAGTACCCCGCCTAGTACCACCAGAGACATCTCGAGCGCCGGATACACGTCGGCACCCGGTAGCCCGACGCCTGGGCGATTCTTCACTCCCGACGTCCGCTCAAACTCGCACACCAATTGGGCACCAGGAGGCCGAGCCGACGAGTGCCCCCTGAGCCCAGACGAAGGGCCGAGTCACGCGCAGCGTGACCGCGACGAATTCCGGCGGGACAGGGGCAGGATTCCCGCTTCGTCATGCGCCACGCCTGCCGCGTCGCCCCCGCCGCGTCAAGCCTGCCCGCTCCGCCCGCCACGCCCGGCCCGCCGTCGCGTGATTGTGGGCCCATATCAGATACCGCCACGTCGCTTCCCTCCCGCTGTGGATAGACGAAAACCGTGGATGAATCCGAGCCGCTATACGACAAATTGAGAGGACTTGACGAGTTCAGTCGCCATGGACATGGAAAATTCGAAGAAGACGGTCAAGATGAAGCTGTCTACCGACTAGAGTCCTGCACGTAACCTTTGTCGTAGCGCGGACCTTGAAACCCAGCGTAACATTAATGATCCCTCTTCGTCCAGCTTCCTACATTCCCCACGTCCTATGTAGCCGATCTAGAGTCTCGCGGCCAGATGTTGTTTATACCAAGAATAGCGCATCGCGAGCAGCTGCCACAATCAAGACCACCCTTCAAAGTGCCGCACGTTCGCGAAGTTGCTCAGCTCTTGGTCCAAGACTGTTGACTGTTACTCCCACCAGCCGCAAGCCCGCTTGCACCGTCAGAAAAGTCGCCAGTCGCCAGTCTTACACCTCCAGCCACGTCACTGTCCAAACACAACCACCGCAACCCTGGCTATCCTGCCCTCAAACCAGTCTCCGGGCTCGCGCGCCACCGCATCTCCGCCCAAATACAACCACTGCAACCCCTCTATTCTGTCTTGAAAACGATCTTCGGGCTTGCGCCTCCGGCTCCGTCTCAGGCCTGGCGCAACCGCCGCAAACTCGTTCATGCTGCTTTCAAACCGGTCTCCATGCTCGCGTCTCCGACAACGCATCTGTTCTAATACAGACGCCGCAAGACTGTCCTCCATCCCCTTCCCGTCGCTCCCGGTTCTGCGTACCAAAGAGCCACAACTTGTTGGTGAATCCGGAAGCATGTCGGTTGGGGCGCAAGATCTTTCAGCAAGATGTGTGTTCTTTGCGGAGGTGCGCCTCCTGCCAGTGTATCTAATGGCCTTCTCAAGTGTGCACCTGGACGCCAAGGTCGCGGAGCGATCGCCGGGATCTCACCACAGCCTCAACCAAGATGACGGCGGCTGCGAAGGCGAAGAGCGGCGCGGTGGGACTTCGGCATTCGCCCGGAGTCGTAGACTTTAATGCGACCGTGGTGGACAGAAGAATCGTCGCATTATGGCATCGCCGGCAGAAGAACGCCAGTCGAATATGGTACAATTTCAGGCATCCACATAGCGCGCCCCTCGTCCTCCTCTTCAAGTCCCGTCCGCCCAACCCCTGCACAAAACCACTATCGTCTCCGAAGCTTGACCTTCTCATCAGCCCAAGCCGCAACCCAAATTTCGAGGCGACACCCCTCACCTTCCACAGAGCAGCTCCGCCGTCATCATTGTAACCCGTTGCGCCTCGATCCTGAAGTCCACCATGTCGAAGATACACCAGTTCGTGCAGAAAGAGAAGGAGAATATCAGGGAAGGTCGGAGGTGGGGGTGGTGTTGGTGTCGAGAGGTGGACCGCCAGGTCGCGATAGTGGGGATGGACATGTCGAGACACTTGGCGCAGAAATAAGAAACAGAAAACACATACCGGAAAGACATATAACATGAACTCTTAGAAAAACCATAGCATTTTGTATCGGTCTCCGTTTCTGTGTGCGCCTTGTCGGAAAATTCGTTTGAGTACATGAAACCGAAACTGCGGCCGTCTTTCCAACCGCGAACTCGACCGAGCAATGATGTTCTCTGCAAGGCGGAATGATCATTCAAAGGGCCCTCCGGGCATTCCTGGAACCAAGGATTCTAGCAGCTGTTCTTAGCTTGACTTGGAGGTGCTGGTCTGGGAAGAAGATGCGCCGCGGCGCTAGGCGGCGCTCCAGGCTTGCACGTGGTGATCCTCCCAAAGGTATGGCAACATGGACTGGACAGCTTGGGTTTGATGCCCGGGCGGGTCGCGGACCGTGTTAGACGACTGATAGGCGATGCTGCCGATACATTTCGAGTATTGAGGACCCCAGGAACCTGTCTGCAAGCACATCACCACCGTGTCTCTCCCTTCTTGTTTTGAGCCACTCGCGTCAAGCTCTTCGCCTCGCCTACCCTCGACATGATACGGCGAGCGGCCTTGCTGAATTCTGTAACGTTGCGCAAGATACCGCGATCCACAATGCACATTGCCAGGTATCCCGTCTCTCGCAGTAGAGTAGACTCGTTACCAGTCTGCTTACAATGAGCAAAAAATGTGGCGAGCACTTTGCTGTAGTCTAGCAGTAGAGAACGAACAGCTTGAGATTATCTGCATCCACAGAACCTGAAATTCACCGAGGACGTCAATTTATTATTAAAGGTGTGTCTAGTCCGTCTGGTAATCACGCTGGATAGACTATAGCTCAGTATCCTGGACCATCGGCGCTCGCCTCAGCGTCACCATGCATACTTCCGACTTGGTGCGACACTCAAGGCTCATAGTGTGCCTTGACGGGGTCTTTGCAGTTCACTGGGTAAGGGGAATTGGCTGCGCCTCGTGTGTGGCGCTAGGCGCGTTGGATGCTAGCTGGATACCCTCTGAGGTGTCCAGTGCTCCTCTCCTTCCCGTGTCCTGCCCGACGAGCACGAAATGCAAGGTCGTCGCCATCTTGATAGATATCACCAGCGCCAGACAGACACCCGTGTGCCACGCAGTACTCCCAATCGTGGTACGACTCCTCATTTCACCTCTCCTTCTTCCTTCGCCATCGTCATCGGCGTCTTGCTGCAGCTGCAACACGAGTGCCCATTCCTGATGCGGTTCTAGTCGTGACGTCACAAGCGCATCGCGTATTCCTCTTCACCTTACTGCAGACGCACCATCCCTCCTCTCTGGCATCTCTTCCTTTCCCTCGGGAGATAGTGGCTATACCTTCCGGTGTCTGCTCGACTGTTCCTGTTCCTCGTGCCTTGAGTGCCGGGACAAACACGGGCAATAATACTGGATTCACCAAGGATAGCACCAACAACAACCTGTATGCTTGCGAGGGCCATCCACTGGATCACTACCTCAATTTCTTAGCATACATATTGAATGATAAAATTGTTAGAATTGTTTTACCTTGTCTCTCAAGTGTGCGAACAATCTGCTTTGGAACCCATTCAAAGACTTGAGACCTCACCAGCCGAGTCAAGGTGTGCTGAAATGGATGTATAATCTGAATTATACATTCCTGTCGACAACGCAGCTAAAGGATTTTTTCAGGTATGCTATGCACGACTGCATTTCAGCCGTGAAGAGTTTTTTGTCCTGAATCCCGGTTGTCATTTTTCTTAGTGTACGCATTGAATGATAGGGCCTGCCTTGGTCTCTGAAATGGTGTGATTTCGCGAACGATATGCTTTCGAACCCATCTACAGTTCAAAGTCATGTATAAGCGTACCAAGATGCCTCAATATAATCTACCGTAAAAAATACTGGTGTGCTTGTAAAAATAATCTATCGTGAAAACATACTGGTGTAGTCATAAAAGTGTGCAAGTTGTCAGAGTCGTAAAGTAATGGTCGTAAATTTTTGAGCAGTTGTCGAGGTCACCAGGTCATCAAGCAGTAAAAGAAAGGACGCTCCGGTTTGATCTTTTTGCTTTGGCTGGAGGTGCGTCAGAGTCGAGAGAGTCAGAGTCAAGGCCTTGGATATGAGAACCCTCAGATGCTGACCCTGGAGTCTTACACTGACGCTTTTTTCCCATAGAGTAGTGTAGCAGACGAGATTGTAAGAGCCTTGTTTACATTTGTTGTAGAACTGTTCTGCTTCAAATTCGTTCAACTCGCTGACAACTGGTGCAGAATATAATTCTTGCAGAGCATTATACCTCCAGCAAATCTGCAACATCTCCAACCTAAAGCGATTGATCAGCTGGCGGACTCGGAGATCGGCCGCGATGACGATTTGCGCACATGTTCATTGGTTGTGAAACGCTGGACATCACAGGCCCAGAAGAAATACTTTGAATCTGTTCATTCACCAATGCTGGACACTTCCAAAAGACTTCTCACTTTGATTTCTGCTAGTCCGCACACCAGAGCTCATGTCAAATTCCTGCAATTGCAACTCGATTTCTTGGATGTTGGTACGTATAGCGTCTCCGAGTTCAGAACTCGTAACTTTGCCAGTTGTTATAGAGCATCTCCTTCATCTCGAAGGACTGGATTTGTCTGTTATTACACACTGTGGACTACTGGGTAGCGGGCCAGGATTCTGGCGCGGTACAACTGTCCCAGCCACAATTGGTGCATTTGTTCCCACCAGCATTAATTTCATGCCTGCCGGATTCGTAAGTGGAAATAGCTTTTCACTTCATCGGTGATTCACTTTCAGCAGGTCTAAACGAAATCACGAACCTGGTCTTCGTAAATTGGCAATTTATGAATATTAGCTCCCTCATAAGCATCATTGCGAGGACGACAAACCTTGACGTTTTAATCTTGGTCTCCTGTGTCGTCCCAATCGGTGAGTCTCTCCCTTGCGCAGCCAAGCCTCAAGTTAATTGAGCTTCTCGAGCTCCGTCATTGTTGATTGCTGCTGGAGCTCCTTCAATGGGTTGCCAGACCTTTAATTACAATAACCATGCTGAAAATTGAGTCTGATGGTCAGGAATACCTCACATACAGGGGGGAAAGACGTAGCGGCCGCGGGAGCCGATAGCCGACCGACCCATAGCACTAATTTGGTAAATTGAAACTCATTTTCTCGCCTTCCTCCTCGCGCGAGCACTGCTGAGCGATGCCTACTATCACTCACATATAAGTACTTCAATATTTTGAAATGGGCCGTTTCTGGGGTCCTCTCTCGTACTTGACATCCGGGCATCAACGCCTGACTGATAGCGCCGCGAAATGTAAGCTGTCCAGTCCATGTTGCCATACAAAGGGGTTTCACTCCCAATAAGGAAATGTTCGCGTTACCATATCGGGACACGGATTTTCAAAAGACTCCTTGGAGACCTGAAACCTAAAGGTTCCAGGAACATCACGCAACACCGTGAACGCCAGGGTATTTAGTTCTCGTGTGCCCCTAAACGGTGTGTTCTATGGTGAATCAGACTCTTCCTCTGATGTTCTCTGCAAGGCGGAATGATCACATCACGCAACACCGTGAACGCCAGGGTATTTAGTTCTCGTGTGCCCCTAAACGGTGTGTTCTATGGTGAATCAGACTCTTCCTCGTCTTTCGATCTCCAGATATTGCTCGTGTTGTTGTTTTTTGATGCCAGGTTGCGCCGGTTCATACCAAATATTCATTGGGTTAGTCGAAATCGGTTCGCGTCCTAACACTCATGATCAAAGGTGTTGTTCATTAATTGTGTCCCACACTCACTCGTTGTCACGGTTCTGTGTCTCCTCGATTTGATGTCGGCGCTGTCGTCGTGGACAGCGAGTTGAAGTAGATGCATTGGATTGCTGTGGGCTTTCTGGTATTAGGAAACTAGTACTTACACAAGTCGCATATGGTGGAGCTGCAAAGCAGCAAGCCGAGGCATGACTGAGAGAAAAGGAAGTCTGTTCTATTCGATCAGAAAAAGGTGCTCCAAATTTGAGAGAATGCAACTCTGGATAATTCGAAAGCTAGGATATGATCTTTCTCTAGTCTCACTCAGGCTGACAAGAGTGAAACGCAAATGCATTGATTATCGGTAGACCGTTGTCCATAGCGCTAAGCACGACGACCTGTTTTCTTTTGGACAAGAACTTGACATTAGGTGATGCCGATCTGCTTTATGCGGCCAAAGAAGAGGGGAATATCATAGCGGATGCAGCAAACCAGTCACTAGTACTACCAAGCGTCAGAGGAATTGGGAGATCGGCGTCGGAAGACGTGGTGCGATACATGGCGAAGAGGGTGTCCGGGGTGCGGCATCTAGGCCGAACCACGAAGGAGGCGTGAGGAAGCGAGAAGCACACAGTGGCGGACAAAAGCTGTCTAGATCGTGCGGGAGTGAGCGTCTGAGGCATGGGAGGGTCGGGTCGGGTCGGACCCGACCCGACTCTCGGCGGCAGTGCAGGGGCAGTGCTATAGCTGTGCCCATCATTGATGGAAGCTCCTATTTTCTGGTGGCAAGTGGCGAGCTTTGGGCTTGTGCCCTGTTGTGGTGCTTTGTTAACACTCTAATGGCTGATGTAAATTATCTATATGCTGTTTTTTTTTCAATGTTGGATTTATGATTCCGCGCAACCCTCACAGCCTCTTTTGGCAACATACCAGATTACGGCCGCGTTCACTTTTGTTGATTTCTATGCCTGCTATCAATGGTATTTCCAATATGGTGACGCTGGTTCAATTGATGTGTCCACCTCCACTCTTGGCAATCTCGACTCTCGACTGAATGGCTCTATCGATGTCAGTATATCACAATTGAAAATGTCACATGCACTACCCAGGAGTGCCACCTGCATTGAATTTCTGCTGTGTTGGTTGCTGTTCAACCATCTTTGAACATTCAGCAGTAGTTAAGCAGTAAACACCATGGGATGATTCATGGCAGGTCAATAATTCTGATGTGTTAAAGGAAAAACAAAGACATGAAGCGAATGTTTGTACATGTTGGCTTGCGAGTCGGGTCGGGTCGCCACAGCATTTGGAAGCGGGTCGGGTCCGACCCGACCCGACCTTCCCCTGGATCTGACGATCTGGTGCGGGAAGAGGCGGAAGTTGTCATTACGGCATGCCATCATTAGACCAATCAACTCCTGTCCCGAACTTATTCGCTCATATCGGCTTCTACGCGCGCGATATTTTCGGCGGCTTTGAACTGTTGGTTGCCTCGCTTGCGCTGGACAAAATCTGATTATTTGTCGGAATTCCGCTTCCAAAACTTATGCGAGACTGTCGGCCCTGATAACTACAACTTGCGGCACTATTGCCAGGATGATGAACCTTGAACGTACACAGCTCAGATCAGGCTCAGATGGCCCCGCCGTTGAACCTGCCCATACCAAGGCAACGCGATTTGAAGCCGTGATTCCAACAATGCCAATCATGTCGTAGAGGAAGTATGCATTTGTGTTCGAATCCCGATTTTCCCTAAATTCTGCTCCGTTCAGGTTGCGGCCAATTGTCGCTCACTTGAAAGCCAGGAAATATGGATTGCCTCTGCCTCCTGTTTTTTGGTTTGGAATACTGGCAGCTTGTCCAACTGAACCCATGGAGAGATAATTTGGGTGTCCATCTGGCAGCAAGTATCAAGCTTCTTTGAGATGTGAACAGTTTATTTAAGCTGCACCCTCAGGGTCACGGAGTTCATCTGCATCTTCATCCCACCCAATACCCTCACTTGCACTCACCGTGTTCGCGATGCGCTTGGGCGGTCTTTCCCTTTACATCTGGCTGCATGTGGTCAGGGCGGCTACTGGTGTGTCAGGCTCTCTTGAATTCTTCTGAATGATCAATGCCACTATCATTCAGCCGCAAGTAGCAGCGACTCCGCCGCCCCATCTGCTACCACTTCCTTCTCATTCACTTCACTCCCCAACATGACGACTTGCGAACCAGCCGTAATCTCATGGCAGTTTTCGTCCAGCATTGTTCCCACATCGTTTTCATTGGCAGTGTGGAGCTGGTCCAGCGCCACCAGGGTCCGAAATTTCACCACAGCAGTCGCCCCACCCACCTTTACTTGGCAAGCTGTCGACGTACCGCAGGCTTTGTATCAAATAGTTGCTAATTGGCTCCAGCCGAATGACACGACTTTGTCACTGCATGGCTCGTCCGAACCCATCCCCACCAGCTACGCGACCGCCTTCTTCGTCTCAAACGGCACCAATACCTCCTGTTTGGACTTGGCCGTGTCGATCTCCAGTGCTCCAAAAATCAACCATGGAACAATCGCAGGAGTTGCGATCACCGGGTTTTTCGTCGTGCTCGGGGCGATAATTTTTATCCTCCGCCGTCGGTCCCGAGCTGCCCCTACCGCTTACCCACGACGTATTTCTGATTCCCCCATGCCGACGGGCCAAGTGACCAGTGCCCGGGTGCTGTCCGGTCCCCCCAACGCGAGTGAAACGGTGATTGCGTTCGAGAGGCCGATCGCACCAGCCGTCGTCGAGTCTCAGGAGGCGATGTTTCTCAAACTAGCGCGCATGCGGGAAGAAATGCACATCCGTGAGCGTCGGGAGAGCGGGGACGAGGGAGCACTTGATACCCCAAGCCATGCGGACGCAGGCGCGAATTTGCTACCATCCGATGGCGAAATCAGCGGCCTCGAAGTCGATGGGATGGGTTCTCCCAGCGACTTCGCCCAGCAATTCCGTGCTATGGCTCAGCGCGTCGCACTCATTGAGGCCCGGATGGGGACAGATGGGATTTCGGATGAACAACCCCCAGAATACATGTGATGATACATGAATCCCGGGCCGGGATGTGTTTCTAGTCTTTCGATGAATTCAACTTGAACATGTCGAGTAGGAATTGACTTGGAAGCCTATGTTCTGTTTTTGACTTGGTAAGTCATATATAATGTCGCGGTGTGTAGAGGCACAAGATCTTAGATCACATTATTGAAGCGGCTGTCTGCGACTCGGAGAGACTACTCGGCGTGCGGGTAGGCATAAAATCATCCAGCTTCAGCTTGTGGAAAGGTTGAACCTCTCAGAGTCTCAGGCGCTTGATAAATTATCTTGGCGGGCGTCCGAAATGTCGTGGCGCTTAGCGTGCAGAAGTATTTTGTTGTTAATAGTTTCTGCGAAGTACACGTCCTGAGTTTTGTTGTAACTTAGGCTCGCTGCAGAGCTCGCCCTAAATGACTATTATACTCCAAATCCCTTCCTCGCCACCGACTTTCGCCTCTGCCTTGCCCTAGTGCTTGCTACGAGAACGTCCATGTATTGGGGGCTATCTGAGCAAAATAGCTGAGAAATGGTTACTGTTGGTTGGTCGAATGGACGGACGCTTGAGTGATCCTGCGCTAAAAAAAACTCAAGAACAGACTCGTTGGATTTCGACCTCGCAGAGCATGAATTTGGACGAGAAAATTGCGAAATTTGGTCCTAAAAAAGCGAAATTTAGAGCCATTCTTTAGTAGAGTTTCACGGGGCCTTGGTGAAGCTCCAGCTCCACTAATGGTTTGAGGCCAAAATGGCGGCGGCTTCCTTTTCCAGACATAACTTGGAGCTTTCTGGCCCTGAAGGGGGACCAAATCTTATTAGCCTTCTCCGGGGCGCCGTTAGCCCTTCAGCTGGGATTTTGCGGCTGTTCCGCGAAGGTGAGCCTCTTTGCATTGTCGGTGGTCGTTCCGGGGTTGAACGTCACAACAAATGAGGAAGGAACTTGTTTGTGCAAGAGTGCGAATTGAATCAGTGGCAATGCTTATTCCTTTTGTTTCTTGCCACTTCCGCCGCTTGCCATGGTTAGCACGGCTGCAGTTTTCTTTTCTTAAAGTGTACATGTGGAATCACGATCTGATTCAAGGAAATACATGCCAAGGCTTCCACGTTTGGAAGCATAATTTTCAAAAGAACGAAGTTTTCGAATACTGGTTTTTAACCTGATGCGATCTCAGTATGACAAGAGGATGAGCGAGCACTCAGATTGCGAAGACCCACATCACGCGAAGAAGATACAGTCCCGACGTTGCTGTGCCCGCCGTTCTCTCTGGCACGCAAACTTATTTGTTCATTCGGGAATGGATTCATTTCCGTTCCTTGTTCGAAAATGAGGGTTGTCCTGTTCCCCACCGCTCCACCTTGTTCTTGGGGCGGTTCTTGATCTGGGTTTCGGTGGCGACCGTTCAGCGTGGCTAAGAGAACATTGCACTGAAAAACACGTCAATTGGAAAGGCTTGTCGCTGTCGGGACGGAGTCACGGACATACAAGCGCCCGAGCACAAATTCGCTATCCGAAGGTTATTGTCAGCACACCGTGAAAAACAAAATGTGGGCAATTATTTACATGGTGACGTGCATGTAGGTGGTAGGGGAGGTCTTATACAAAACCAACTGGGTGAGCGCAAGGACCGCGGTAATTGCACCAGTCTCTACAGTACTGACGATGAGGTTGTTGAGTAGGGACACCGTCCGTTTGGAGTTGGATTGCCGGCGGACAGACAACAGCTACATGCTCGAGTAAAACAAACGACAAGAAGAATGTCATCAATCACGCACGATAAAGACCATTGTGAACGTGATCATTATATCGCAAACAAAACTTCCCACTAGCCAGGTCTGGAATGAAAGTTAATTGGAACGAATGAGTGAAACTCAAAGGTTGTCTTACCTCCGCCGCAGAGTTGATGAGGGCAATACTAGCGATGTTCTGCGCTGCACGAAGAAACTTTATTCTCAATCAGAGTAACCCACATTCAATCAGAGAATAGAACCGCACTTCAACAGCCACCCAGATGGCCGCAGAGAATTGTGTCAGTGCAGTCTGATTTGGGGTCAGTGTGGGTTCGATAGATCCCTGTAGTGCTTGTACCATGACAATTAACACCGCACTCAGCCGGCAGATAGACTTGATTTCGAACAATTCGAGAGACTTGCTTTCGAACAACCATATTCTCCTACTCAAGATAAGCGAAAACAAAGAAGTGGTGCAATGGCAACCAACCATGCGTAGAATATCTGAACACTGGCTGATGCTGCAACATGGCACTGAAGCATCAGAAACAAATATACGGGTTCGGGGAATTCGTCACCGATGCCGTTGAGGACGGGAATGTAGGTGCTGGTCCACGGGACGTCTAGCAGTCCATTCGGTTTCCCCCAGTTATTAACGAGGTGCCACCAAGCTGTGTGAGTAATAAACCCCGTCTGAACAAGCTCAACAGTAGAGACAAAATGCACTTGGAACAAAACCGAAATTACAAGTCAGCTGCCAAAGAGCGTTAATTAATTTGATTCTCACCTAGGAGTCTAACAGGGCGCCGGTCACTTCGAAAATGACTATGATAATCGTCTGTATGGCAGTCGGCATATCGCGCATGAACATTTCGTGAATTGTTTACAAATCTGAATCATTAGGGCTCCGAGCAACGCCCAATTGAGTATCACCCCCACAAACTTAACACGGGATCGGTCGGCAAACTTTCAAGTTGAATATGTATCATGCAACTGACCAATGGTCCAGCCCTGGAAATTAACATCGTAAGAGGCAATATGAAAGGCACGGACTTTCGATGCTCACAAGAGAATCTGAGGTGTTGGCTCAGACATCTTTGCGAGCAAGGCTTTTAGAAGGGGGAGCTAGAAAGTGAGGGCAGGAGGCATGCGCGAGAGCGACGGTGTTACAGTACTTATGGAACCTCACCTCTGCCGCGCCATCAGAGCATGAATTTTCTTTCGTTAGGGCAACACGGGTGCTGAATTTACGGAAGCTTCTGAATTACTTCCGAACGAGTGACTTCGCCGATCTGATCTACCTCGGACCTCCGCGTGAGGCCGCGCTCCCGTCATCAGCAAAAGCTGATTTTGATCGTAGTGCCGTAGTGACTGTAGGACATGTAGAAACATTGTAGGTGTGTAGTGCTCCGTAGTTGATTTGTAGCACTACGGTCCCATCTGTGTAGTGCTCCGTAGTGTACGGAGCTCTACACAGATGGCACCCTTCGCTACAGTTGCTACGGCGCTACGGCACTACGTAGCGCTACGTAACACCACAGGGCGGCCGCTGCCGGGCCCAGCTTTTGCTGATGGTCTCGCCCAGTCTAACGCTCTGCTGTGAGGATGTTGTCTGGCTTTTGGTCCGTTTGTAGTACGCATTATATTTGCACACTTTCATCTGTGGCCTGATCTGGACCTTCATGGACCCACAAAAAATTTCCCTCGCTCCGTCGGGAGAAACAGCGCCACCCGTCCCTGGTCAGCACAATCTTGCCTAATTCTGGTAACCGAATGCGAAAGTTCAGGAACCACCCAGGGGGCTCCACGCAAATCATTTCGTGCGCCGCCACGGCGGGCCTGGGTGCATGGGGTGATTTAAATTGAGCAGGAGCTTGGCAACGACGGCTCCTGAGGCTGATCATGAACCTTCTCCCTTTTCTTCTTGGTCTGGGATCTCCCCTGCTTGCCCTCGCCACACTCTACCAAGATGTCGCTGAATTACCAGACACTTCCTTCGATTTCATCGTGATTGGCGGTAGGAATCTTTGATCTTCCTACGACTCGTCTATCCTGATTCACCGTTCTCACCTTTAGGTGGGACAGCTGGGAATGTCGTGGCCAATAGATTGACGGAGAATCCTGAGTATCATGTGCTTGTCCTCGAAGCAGGCCTCTCGTGCGTATCCTGAGCTCGCTCGTTTGCCCAGTACTCCCTAATTCCATTTCAATCCAGAAACCTCGGGGTGCTTCCATCGATTATCCCATTCCTGGGCAGCACCATTCCCGGTTCTGCGTACGACTGGAACTATAGTACCACGGCGCAGTCTCGTTTGAATGACCGAGTCATACCATATCCGAGGTAAGTAAGAATTACGTTTCATTTGAATTCATGAAACTCGAGTAATTTCAGAGGCTACCTCCTTGGCGGAAGCTCGTCAATCAACTACATGGTCTACAGCCGCGGCAGTTCGGATGATTGGGATCAGTACGCAAACGTTACCGGCGATATTGGCTGGTCGTGGGATTCTGTTCAACAATATTTCCGCAAGGTATGTCAGTGCGCACAAAGTCTGTAACTGGTTCTAATAATTTCAGTAGAATGAACGGTGGAGTTCGCCACCCGACAATCATTCTACCGTCGGAGAGTACGATCCGCGGGTTCATAGCGAAACTGGAATTAATTCAGTGTCACTCTCGGGATTCCCGGAATATATCGACGAGCGTCTGATCAACACCACTCAAGAATTGGGCGACGACTTCCCATTCTGCCTTGATATCAACGCGGGAACTCCTTTAGGTGTTGGTGAGCCAATCGTTGGCACGTTCTTTCCGTGGTCTAGAATATTTTCAAGGTTGGGCGCAGTCAACGATCGACAGCCACGGTCATAGAAGCAGCTCGGCGACATCGTATCTTGGGCCAGAATTTATCAACCGAACGAACCTTCACGTTCTTATTCAAGCTCAAGTATCTCGGCTCATCCAGACTGCATCGAATCCTCCGACATTCAAATCCGTCGAATTTATGCAAGGCGAAACGAGTTTGTTTTGGTATTCTGTATTTGATTTTCAACACTAACGAAGACTTCTCCCAATAATAGCAGGACTCCACGTCATTTCAGCTCGTAACGAAATTATTTTGTCTGCAGGCTCCATTGGCTCCCCTCATATCTTATTGAACTCGGGCATCGGAGACAACCAAACTTTGGCGGTGATGGGAATCAAACCTATCGTCCACCTTCCGGATGTGGGCCAGAATTTGAGCGACCAGGCCACGATTGCCATGTACTGGCAGGTAAATTCGACGGACACCTTTGACAACATCACTCGGAATGCTAGCCTTGCGGGACAAGTTCTCGACGAATGGCTGGATGACCGAAGTGGCCGCTTCGTGAGCTCCGTATTGGGCAATATACTTGGTTGGATTCGGTTACCACTCAGCAATCCTGTTCTTCAAGGTCAGCCAGATCCGGCCTCTGGTCCGAAGAGCCCTCACTATGAAATATTGCCGCTTGTGCGTATATTTTCTTTGGCGTTGGATTGCAGTCTGACGAAAGTTTGATTAATAGAATGGGCTCGCTCCGCTACCACTTCCGGCAACAGGAAACTTTATGTCCCTCGTTCTTGCGTTTTTGGCTCCGCTTTCGCGTACGTCGGCCTTTCTTGTTTTAAATTTTTTACTCACCAAATTCCAGGTGGATGCGTCACGTTAAACTCGAGTGATCCATTCGCAGCACCGCTTATAGATCCTGCGTACTTGAAAAATAGTCAGGACCTAGCGATGATGCGCGAAGGGATAAAGGTCCTGCAGAACTTCGTGTCAGCGCCTGTTTGGAGTGACTATCTCATTGATCTGTATGGGCCTGCGGCGGTTCTCGCCAACGGCACCGATGCGGACATCGATACATATATTCAACAGCAGGCGAGCACAATTTTCCACCCACTCGGAACCTCGAGCATGTCTGCCAAAGGAGCTTCTCATGGTGTTGTCGACCCGGATCTGCGAGTGAAGGGTATTCCATACCTCCGAATCGTGGACGGTTCTGTCTTAGTGAGTGCATAAAAAACTCGAGCTTGTGGTTCATTCCATTAACGTCACAATTAGCCTCGGCCCCCAAGTGCGAATCCGCAGGCAGCGGTATATGTTGTTGCGGAGAGGGCGTCTGATCTAATTAAAGCGACTTGGCGTAAGTGATTTCTCCAAGTGCTGAATAAATATTGTGCAATCGGACTTGAGCAAGCACTCGTTGTCTGAGTCGATACGGTCGAGGAACCGGAAATCGATGCCATGCAGAGTCCAGACCTACAGGCCGTGCGTGCGCTGCGCACTGCGGATGGCGAGACTACCGGGTATTCGAGTGCGATGCGTTCGTATCGGGAGAAGCCTGGATAGTGGCCGGCCTGTTCGTCACGGTCATCCCTCGTCGTGGAACCGCGGGTTGGAGTGAAAGGTAAAAGGCAGAGTAAGTAAGTGTGAAAATTGGTACTCACCCGTGAGCTCTGCGCCTGAAATATTGTAACCAGTTTCATCTAACAAAGGTAAATCCCCTGATTGGAAGTTGCTCTCGTTGGAACCATCGCATTTCCACTGGCGCAAATCCTTCTCCTGCCAACATCGCTAATCCCGCTTCCTGTGCTGCCGGAACCACTGCCCCCCTCCCCGCAATTACTTCCCAATCCATATCGTCCGCTCGTCGTTACTCTCCTCTCCGCGCTTCTGTTTGTTGAGCCGCTGATCTGGGATCCTCTCGAGGTCTTCCATGTTTCATTTGAATAGATTACAGGTGAAACGAATGAAGTACTCTTAAGCCAAGTCTTCATGCAGTGGTTTGAGCCACAAGAGCGGCGCTTGACCTTTATAAGTAACCGTTTCAACAAATCGAGGTACGAGATCAAACTGTTGAAGTGTCTGTCTGCGAGAGACTAGTAGAAAGTGCCCACGGTCGAAGACGTCCGCAGTCAGACGAGCCACAAAACAAAGGAGAAATAAATCTACAAACAACACGTCCGATGTGTGGGTGGAGTCCTGGAGGATCCGATCACTAGTTTTGTCGCTGTCGCCAACACGAACGTTAGCAGCGAGCGGGAATGATTGAAGGAGTTGAAAGAGCCAGCCTACGAAAGATGTAGTGGCAGCCAGGTTCGCCCTCTCGTGGACATGGACATGACCCGCGAGCACCTAATGAAAGAATAAAATTGATTGAATGTGGTAGTCATTTGGCACGCAGAAATTCGACGTATTCCGGGAAGGGAAAACGCGATAAAGGCAAGCAGGCAGTAGTAGAACATCAGAAGCGTGCTGGAGAATTGGGAGGGTTAGCAGGGTGTCTTTACACCTCGAAGCGCAAGTTGTGTGTTGCACTTGGTGCTCGTTTCGGTTTCGTGTTTGGCTCGCAGATCGAGAGGATGTGGCCCAATGCTGAGTCCATTGCTTTGATTCATTAGTGCAAAGGGAGGTTTCACGGTCGAGTAGAGTTTCACGACTGGATAGACGAAAACCGCGGATCCGCGGTTGGTAGTGCGGTGGATCCCAGCGGAGGCGAGCCGTGTCTTTAGACTTGGATGAATCCGAGCCGCTATACGACAGATTGAGAGCACTTCACGAGTTCAGTTTCCATGGACATGGAAATTTGAAGTTATCCAGAGCCCGCACAAATCACTCCAACCTAGACGTGTACTTTTCGGTTTGGAAACCGAGGACTGGTTTGGTTTTCAGGTTGGCGCGATAGTGGAGTATGAGACCAAGTGACCATAAAGTTGAATGGATTACGAACGAAGATGGGAATTGCGATACTGGATTTGACAGTTGGCTCATCGTCACAGTGAACATATAAATCTATAGTCGACATTTATTCCTTCGACAACGACGTTGAGAGGTTAAACTTTGAATCATGGCGGAGGACTGGAGCCGAAGACCGGTTGGCTTTTTCAGGGATCGAAAGGAGTAGCGCAACAGTAGAGTTTAGGAAACTAACTGACCATAATGTTGTGGATTAGATTCCGCGGAATTAAAGCGGAATCACATTTTAACAGTTGGATTTGAGATCACAAGGAACCGAGGATCGTTTCAACCCGCGTCTACCTTGAGCAGTAAGCGTTGAGAGCGGCCGGAACGCCGCGTTTTTCGTATCCAAGTCAAAGCGGTCGCGAATCAATGCGCGGGGCATATCGAGCCCAGCAACGTCTGGTGATCCAGCATCGAGTCGACGGCGGAGAATAGCAGGTAAGGTAAGGCAGAGTGAAAGTGGAAGGTGCGCCGATCGATTGTGTGGAGTCTCTCGACAGTAAGTATGTTTGACGGTTGACCTCGCCGACGCCAGCGCACTTACAGTGATTGGATGATAAGCTTGTTCAACTCCATGCCAAGACAGAATTTGGTGGTATCTCCAGCTTCGGTGTAAAATAAGCGGCGTCCGTCTGGATATGAACTGCAAACTGGTGGGCAAATCTAGGGTCCAATTCCATGAATGCCGGGCAACGGCGGAGGTCGGGCCTGGGCGACAGAGTTCTTTACTGATAAGAGCTGCGCGAAGATGAGAACAACGTGAGGTTCAGAACGAGAGAGTTCTTTATGGTAGACGTCGGTTATATCTGCCGCAAGTTTGTCTACCGAAATGAATCGTTATCGTTTGCAAAACAGACTCGGCGTGAGCTCATTTGGTTGCCCTATGTACGGCCGCTGATTACTCGGCGGAGGTCGAGGTCCAGATCGATTCCGAACGCCTCGGTGAAGTCGGTGAAACCGAGTATGTACGGCGTTGAAAGCCCGTGAAGACATGGAGTTTTCCTAGTTTTTTTTTTTTTGTAGACCAGCAAGCAGCGAGGGCACAAAGGTCGAGGATAAAAAATGGAGGGAGGGTGAAGGGAGAGGGTATAAGCGAGTAGAAGAGACGGTTACGGCGCCGGTCAATTTAATGAATTTGGTTTGATCTCCGCACGATCCGCCGAGTCGATTCAAATTTAAAGGCAGGCCAGCAGCCATTTTCGGCTTATCCTCTACCCTCATCTCAATGGCCCCCGTTAAAGTCTCAAAAGTCCTCTGCAGTGAGTCCTAAGTGTTTGTAGTCCGTCTCGTCCTTACAGTTTCTGTAGTTGGTGCTGGTTATGTCGGTACGAAAATCAGATACGCGACTTTGCAGAAAATTCACGGCTTGAAGGTGGTCCTACGTGCGCTGTGATTGCGCTGAAATGCCCGCACATCACCGTCACCATCGTCGATCTCAACCAGGCGCGTATCGATGCGTGGAACAGCCCCGACTTCAAGCTCCCCATCTACGAACCCGGCCTCGAGGACGTCGTCCGCGCATGCCGTGGCCGCAACCTGTTCTTCTCCACCGATGTCGACAAGGGCATCCAGGAGGCCGATCTCATCTTCGTCAGCGTCAACACCCCCACCAAGAAGAGCGGTGTCGGTGCGGGCTTTGCTGCTGATCTCAAGTATGCCCCATCTTTTTCTCGTCCAAAAAAAGTTAGAGACTGATGTACGCGCAATCCCTAGCTACGTCGAGCTGGCAACGCGCCAGATTGCGCGGGTGGCAACCTCGTCCAAGATTGTGGTCGAAAAGTCGACTGTCCCGTGTCGCACCGCCGAGTCGATGCGCACGATCCTCGAGGCAAACTCCAAGCCCAACTGCCACTTTGATATTCTCTCCAACCCTGAATTCCTCGCCGAGGGCACGGCCATCTCCGACCTCTTTAAGCCCGATCGCGTTCTAATCGGCTCCCTCCAGACCCCCGAAGGCAAGGATGCATGCGCGTCCCTCGCCGCCATCTACGCCAACTGGGTCCCCGAGTCCCAGATCCTCACCGTCGGCCTCTGGTCCTCTGAGCTCTCCAAGCTCGCTGCCAACGCCATGCTCGCCCAGCGCATCTCCTCCGTCAACGCGCTTTCTGCTATCTGCGAGGCTACCGGCGCCAACATCGACGAGGTCGCCAACGCCGTCGGGTACGACTCGCGCGTCGGGCCCAAGTTCCTCAAGGCGAGCGTCGGCTTTGGCGGGAGCTGCTTCCAGAAGGACATCCTTAACCTCGTGTACCTGAGCGAGAGCCTCCACCTTCCCGAGGTCGCCGCGTACTGGCGCCAGGTCGTCGAGATGAACGAGTACCAGAAGCGCCGCTTCTCCAAGCGCGTAGTCGACACGCTCTTCAACACCATCACCGGCAAGGTGTGCCAAGCTTTTTATTGATATACCCGAAATTAACTGTGTGTAGCGGATCGCCGTTCTCGGCTTCGCGTTCAAGGCCGACACGGGCGACACCCGCGAGTCCGCCGCCATCACCCTCATCCGCGACTTCCAGTCCGAACGCGCCCTGGTCAACATCTACGACCCGCAGGTCGTCGAGGAACAGATCTGGCTCGACCTCGGCGAGGCCATTCCCGCCGTCCCGCTCGACGGCATCAAGAAGCAGATCAAGATCTGCGGCAGCGCGCTCGAGGCGTGCCGCGACGCCGAGGCCATCGTGATCGCGACCGAGTGGAAGGAGTTCAAGGAGATTGACTGGAGCGAGGTGTACCAGCACATGAAGAAGCCGGCGTTTGTGTTTGATGGGCGGCTCCTTGTCGACGCGGAGAAGCTCACCAAGATTGGGTTCAAGGTCTGTTTGCGTCGTTTCGTTTCTTTTTGCGTTTCGCTGACGCGTGCATTCTCTAGGTCACCACCATCGGCCGCCCTGCTCTCGGCTGAAAATTGGAATAGTTACCTTAGATCTTTCTGCTCGGACATTGTGGATACGAAATGCGAGTGCACACTTAGAGCTTTGTATTAACGGGATACCCGTGAGTCTTAGAGAACTCCATAGAATCAGAATCACAGTCAGAATCGAGATTCATCGCGAAGCGACATAAGAGAGGTTCTGTTCCATTCATTTTCTATAACTACAAGGATAGGATACGGATACGGTTTAGGTACCAAGCCAGGTAAGGATAAGCGGTCGTAATAAGTGAAGTGAATAGAGACGAGAAACGAAACAGCGTCGTGGGTGGTGGATAAGTTATCAGAGCCGTGTGCTCTACGGATGTTTGCGGTTTGTGGTATCTGGTCTATCGTCAAGCGGAAGCGGGCGGGACGACTGGCATTGCGGTGTCGACTTGCATCGGCGCGGGGGTAGGATTCGGTGCAGGAGTGGGGATGGGATTCGAGGTCGATGCAGGGGAGGCAGGACCCAGCGAGGCCATGGGCGGCGCCGCTCGTTGGATGTCGACTTGCGGCTGTTGGGGAGCAGGAGTGGGACCAGCGGGAGCGGCAGTGGCAGGAGGATTCGATGCCGGAGCAGGAGTAGCGGTAGCAGCGATGTGATTCGATGCGGCGATGAGATTCGAGATCGAATTCGAATTCGAAGTCGCCTTGGGAGCAGGCGCGGCGGAAGTCGGTGCAGGTGCAGTTTGTGCCTGTGCCTGTCCCGCGTTTTGGCCCTGGGGAGTATATTGCGGGGGCATCTGGGGATAGTACGCCGGCGTGGACGTCGGGCGGTAGAACTGTGGCGACCACGGCTGTGCCCCGACGTAGTACGAATTCATCGGCGCGTAGTGCGTGCTGGGGGGCGCAGCACGGGTGGCGGCGGAGCCGGTATTGCTATCCGAGTTCGGGATCGTACCGGGGCTCGCGCCGGGGATGGTGTTGGCGGCGGGCTGGGCGCTCGTGGCGGGTGGATACGCCGCCCCAGTGGAGCCATACCCCGCGCCCCAGTACTCGTACTTGAACACGCCGTAAGGGTTGTGCGGCTGGGTTTGGGTCTGGGCATGGCCCGGCGCCGAGTGCTTTTGCTGCTGATGCTGATTTGAGGCCGAGGCCGTGGCGTTAGTTGAGGAACGCGATGCAGATGCGGGAATAGTGATCAGATTCTGCGGACGCGAGGTCGTCGCGCCAGCCCAATGTGCATGGACATCCGGAGCAGCGGTGATTGTTATGGGTGTGGTGGTGGTGCTGGGCTGAGTATTAAAATCCGGCACTGCGTCTGTTGTTAGCATATGGTACGTACAAAAGTGGAGGGAAGGACGAACCCTGCGTTGTCGGCAGACTGGTCTGCCCCATGATGACTGCGCCCCATTTGAACTCGCGCACCTCGCCCTGCGTGTCCCAGAGCACCTCAACGCTGCGGCGGTCCTCGTGCACGCGGACGAGCGTCACCTCGAAGACGCCCGCACTCACGCGGATCTTGATACGCGAGAGAGGCGGGAGCGCGAGGATGTCTGTGCGCAGGCCCTCGGCCTTGTTGGCGCGGCGTTCGGCGACGATTACCTGCGAGGGTGTCAATGGACGCTAATTAAATTCAGGAAAAATGAGAAACGCACAGGATTATGCTGCGAGCAGAGCGCCTCGACCTCCGTCTTCCTGATCACCTTGAGCACGCGCAAATTCGGTTCCTCGCCCAGCGGCGCAGTGGGGTCCGCGTTAGTGGCTACGCTCGTACCGGAGACGGGCTCAAGCAGGACGACCTAGAACGATTTGGCTATCACAAATGATGTCGATGGAAATACTGACCTCCTTCTCGACGTCGCGAATAACGGTGTACGCGATACCAGTGCCGTTGCGCGCGCCGTTTTTGGCGCAGGAGATGTGGAACGCCTTGGGGCACTTGCCTTTCGCGCACTGGATGAGCGCACCGTGAGCTTTGGGGCGTGCACGCGTGCAGGCGGAGCATTTCTGTGAACCAATGTTAATTATCGTTATAAAACGGAAAAGAGGCACACTCACGAGACTCCACCGGGGGCGGACGATGCCATCGACACCAAACACGACGCGCTCGCCGTCGATCTCGTCTACCCACGTCTCCGGGAGGACGAGCGCGCAGCTCTCATGCGCCATCCACACGCCCTTGCCGCCGGCCGCGCTGCCGGGCGCGGAGGGGAAGTGGATCCACGAGCCGTTCTTCCCGGCGGGCTGGGGGAAGTGTACGCGCGCGGCGGGAGCGAGCTCGCGCCATGTGGGGGGTAGGTCGTGCACGCGCGCCAGGCCTTGCAGGGAGGGGTCGATGCAGATGCAGCAGGGGTATGTTGTCTCGTCCACACCTGGAGAGGCGGAAGCGGAGAGGGAGGAGGGCCCTCCAGGGGGACGGGGCCCAAGCTTGAGGGTGAGCTTCTGGCCGCCGGGGGGATGGGATGGGTAGGCATGCGAAGATGATGGAGACAGAGACGAAGAAGCGAACGAGGCGGGGGCGATAGGCCGCGGGCCGGCGATGCTGATGGCGATAGGCCTGGGTTTGGGGTGCGAGCGCTGGTGGGAGGAGGAAGAGGAGCTGGAAGCGACGCGCGCGCGCTTTGCATCGGGCTCGATTTCGAAGGGCGCCGTGGGTTTGCGTTTGCGTGGACTGCGCTTCGCGGCGGTGACCGATTCGGAGTGGAGATCGGGGCTGGGTTTCGGCGGGTCAGGCGCAGCAGGTTCGAGCTCAATGTCGACGTCGAGTCCATCACGAATAGCACGCGCGCGCGCGGCGGCGGCAGGGTCGGTCAGCTCAAGCGCGTCGATACGTCGATCCTCGAGGAGTTGGTCGACGTCAATGCGGACGCTGTGGTGGATACGTTAGTGACGAAGAAAAATTGGAATAAAAACGCCAAAGGTACCTGAAATCAACGCATCGGCAGACGGCGGCCTTCCTCCCCTCATCAAGCCAGCTGTCGAGCGCAAAGTTTACTGACTCTGCGCAGTTGAGGCCGAGGTTGAAGCCGGCGTGGTAGCCGCGGGGGTAAGTGATTACGAATTCGCCTAAGGGATGGAATTAATGAGCGTCGACGGAATGAGAAGCGCGGACTGACCGGCATGCTGCACAAGATGATTCGGACGAACAGCACTCTGAGCCAGCAAGGTAGGGCTCGCGAGGAAGGATTTGTGTCGCAAAAACTGCGGACATTGTGAAGTGTCTTTGGGGAAGTAGCCTGCAAAGTATTATGCGAAAGAATAAAGGACAGAAGAAACGGGACGCACCCCTCATCGTGCTCTCAAGTGCTCCTGCTCTTGCCTGTGGGATGGCGTACCAGAACTTTGGCGCGCCAAAATGGATATAATTTATTGAGAATAGGTCCATGTCCTCGACGTGCCATGCAAATGTCGCGCGCCACATGCCGAAGTACAGATACGGGGTGTTGACACCGGGAAGGCCAGTGCCCGATGGTAGCAAGCGCGAGAGGGTGGAGGGAAGGGAGGCGACGTTCCAGGCGGTAGTGGAGGAGAGGAAGAGCGAGCCCATGGTGTCAGCGCCGTACCACGCGGGCTTTCCGAGGCCGCAGTTGCGCCAGAACGCGCGCTCGAGCTTGGCACAGAACTCGGGGGTGTAGTCTGCGGCGATGGTGCCCGGAGGAAGCCAGTGCGTGTGCGGGCGAAAAGACTGGAGAAACGACGCGTCCTTGTCGGCGCGTTCGATGCGGCGGTTGCGGGCCTTTGCGCTCTTGGTATCCAGGTCCTGCTTGGAATCGTCGGGGTCTGGAGACGGGCTATTTGGCGGCGAGGCCATCGCGACGTCCGGCTGCTCGAGTTTGACCTCGTCCTTGTCGTCGACCGCGCTTTGCTTGTCCTCATCCTTGTCTTTCACCTGCCTCTTCCTGCGGGTGCGCTGGGGGTTCTGCACACCGCTGTTGTGGACGCCGACCTGGTCCTTGCCCGGTGCGCGGAACTCGTCCTTTGCACAGAGCTCGGCCCACTCGCGCACGCTCATCAGCTTGCGCTTCTCGACGTTCTCCTGGCGGAACAGTCCTGCCCTTCCCCGCATGAACTGCTCGATAGGACTCTTGATCTTGACGCCCGCCAGTTGCTCTGTGATCTCCGGCAGCGCAGCGGTCCATTCTGGTGGTGGCACGACCTTGACGATGCCCGAGCGACGACCCCAGCACTCGACCCGGTTCATATACCCTTCAAAGTCTGCAAATTCTGCCATGGACGGCTTGAAGACTGGGATGCCGCGATGTGCTAGGGGATCGTCCTCGGGTGACAAGTACGCCTTGTCCGAGTCTGGGGACGGGGGCAGGTGGCTGGCATCGCCATAAAAGTGGTCGGGCTGCACACACGGCTCAGGCGACGACGACCGCGACGCCGTCAGCGACGACACTGGCGACGACATGAAGACCACTAAATTCAATTTCCCGAATCGTCTCCGCCATCAATATGACCCGCCCAGCCCTCGTGACTCGACTCGTCTGGACCCCAAGTCTCAAGTCTGGACTGGCCCGAAAAATAACATCACAGCTGTCTCTCTCTTTTTCTCTCTTGGAACAACTCGGAAAAATACATCAACAAAATGCCTTGCCTTTGAGAAATTGCGAATAAAAGAAGAAAAGGGAACACCAAGGACAACTGCCAACTCGGCACACTTCATTGGCACTGTGGCGGAGTGGTTAACGCGACAGATTCGAATCACCCAAATCTGTTCCTCTTGTAGGGCGCATGTTCGAATCATGCCAGTGTCGTTTTGCTTTTCATTTGAAGAGCAATCATTACGATTACTTATGCTCGACGAACGACGTCCCTGGGTTTTTAATATTTCACTTCAATCTCTTCTCCTTTGGCCTCGTCG
Organism: Mycena galopus ATCC 62051; assembly: GCA_014925785.1. NCBI lineage: Eukaryota > Fungi > Basidiomycota > Agaricomycetes > Agaricales > Mycenaceae > Mycena > Mycena galopus. The sequence goes on along the minus strand of WIQG01000374.1, from coordinate 41,742 downwards.
AGAACGTACTGGTAGGCTCCAACTTCATAAAATTTCCAAGAGATTCAGTCAGAGGAAGATATGAGCAAGGCTTGCTGGTACATTAAACTCACCACTCGCAAACCGACGGCCAGACCGAGCGTGTCAATCAGGAGCGGGAGCAGTTCGTCCGGATCTTCACAAACTACAAACAGGACGACTGGGACGAGCTCCTTCCGGCCGCAGAGTTCGCGTACAACAACCACGTCCACTCTTCAACGCAGCAAGTTCCGTTCATGACGGACACCGGAAGGCTCCCCCGGATGGGGTTCGAACCCAACGGATTGCGCTCGAGCGTGGAATTCGCGAATGAGTTCCGGGACCGGATCGCGTCCGGAGTTTCAGAAGCCAAAGCCGCGCTCGTCAAAGCTAAGGACGAGTTCAAGCTGTACTACGATCGCCAATGCACGCCCGCCCCGGAGATCAAAGTAGGCGACCGAGTCTGGCTGGACGCCTCCGACATCCGGACGACCCGTCCGTCCGTCAAATTCGCGGACAAACACCTCGGCCCCTTCAAAGTCGCGAAGGTCGTCGGAAAGGGTGCGTACAAACTCGAGCTCCCCCTGCGGTACTCCCAGCTCCACCCAGTCTTCCCGGTGGCGAAACTCCAGCTCGCGGAACCGGATCCGTTTCCCAAACGCCCCCGGAACAACAAACCCCCGCCCGTCCTCCAGACGAACCGTGACGTTCAATGGGAGGTCGAGGAGATCCTAGAAGCAAAGGTCCGTTGTGGCAGCCTCTGGTATATGGTGCAGTGGAAGGGCTATGGCCCGGAACCCAATAAATGGGTAAAGCACTCCAACATCTTCGCCAAAGACGCCATCAACACCTATTATCGCCGCTACCCCAATGCCCCGCACTGGATCGCCTCGGCCGCATTCGACTCGCTCTCGTTCCAGAAGCGCGACGCCCATGTCCGATTCATGTGTCGGGACACCGCATTCCAAGGGGGGGGTGATGTCAGGGGAACCGCCCGTCCGTCCATCCGTCCGTCCGGCTCCGACCCATCGCACTGCCCCACTGCCTCGTCCGATCCTTTGTCCAACGCCCCTCTCGCGTCCGGCCTTCCGTACAGAACCTCAGGCTGCACCTCCGCCCAGAACATCGTCCCCCATCCCTCCGGACTCCGTTCCCCTCCGTTCCCCCTCGTCCGGTCGCTCGCACTGGAACGTGCTATGCGATCAAGCTCGGGACCACTGCCGATCACCTCGGACACGTGCTACTGGCTAGTACCTATAAAAACCTCGCCTAGCATGGGAATCCTTATCCTTTCTTCTCTTCGGATTCTCCCGCTAGGTGCGTATTCTAGAACCCTGTATTTAGTACTATGAATTGAGTTCTCTTCGGATTCTCCTGCTAGTTCCCACGCTCCCGCGCCGAGCTGAGGTTGCCCTTACATGGTCTGGATGTGGTGCAGTGTCCATGTTATTCTTGTATTGGTGTTCTTTTTGGGATCCCATCTTGAAATGGTCCAAGGCACCCATGGCACATAATCTAGTGCTAAAATGAGCTGTGGCACCAATGGCCTTGCTTGAGTATTATTTCCCCTGCTCCAATGGTCCATGGCATCCATGGTATTGTTTGGGTATTATTGTTCCCCTTGATCTGGCATTGAAATGATCTGTGGCATGAATGGCATTGTTTGGATATTATTGTTCCCCTGATCAGGTCTGGGGCATTGATGGCATGATGCTTGTGGCACTGATGGCAGTATTGGGTTATTATTTTTGCTGCATTCATCGGTGGCACCAATGGCATTGTTTATCCCACATCAAAATGGTCCGTGGCACTGATGGCATATTTTGTGTACTTTTCCCCCCTACCCCGGGTCAAAATGGTCCGTGGCACCAATGGCACAATTGGTAACATTTTTCTACTGATCCTGGGACAGAAAGTTTGGTGGCACTGATGGCACTATTGGGGTAACATTTTTTACTGATCCTAGGTCAGAACATCTTGTGGCACTCATGGCACTATTTTGGTAACAAATTTCTACTGATCCTGGGTCAGAACGTCTCGTGGCACCGATGGCACTATTTGGGGAACATTTTTTTACTGATCCTGGGTCAGAAAGTCTGGTGGCACCGATGGCACACTTTTGGCAACATTTTTTACTGATCCTGGGTCAGAAAGTCTGGTGGCACCGATGGCACTATTTGGGTAACAAAATTTTACTGATCCTGGGTCAGAAGGTCTGGTGGCACTGATGGCACACTTTTGGCAACATTTTTTTACTGATCCTGGGTCAGAAAGTCTGGTGGCACCCATGGCGCTATTTTGGTAACAAATTTTACTGATCCTGGGTCGAAATGTCTTGTGGCACCCATGGCACTATTTGGGTAACAAAATTTTACTGACCCTGGGTCAGTGGTCTCATGGCACCCATGGCACGATATCCAGCCCAATTGGCGGTTCTGTGGCACACATGGCGGTTCTGTAGCATATGTGGCATTGTTTGTTCGAAAAAAGCGACCAAACAATAGGAGGTATTTATTGGGTGGCATGGCTGCTCTGCCACCACTGGGTGCCGCAGCTGCCACCAAACCCGTACGGTGGCCATGCCATGTCTCGATAACTATTGATGGGTCTTGGGGGGGTAGACCCATCAATAGTTATCGAGGGGTGGCGGTATTATCAGGTGCAAAGACCATCATAACCATTGTTTGCACTTCATAGCATTTCAGATTTCCTGATGGACTTTCTTGGGCATTTTGGTCCTCGGTGTTTTCGGCCCTCTCTGCCTTTGAATTTTTTGTCACCATTTTTTCCTTCATCATTTCTGCTCAGGGTCACACTCTTATGTTCTTATGTTCCTTGCCCTCATGGAACATTAGAGGGATACTTGTGCAACTCCAGATACCTGCTGCCCCATTTTGATCACTAGGCAGTGGAGGTCGCTGGTTCTATCCCGACGAGGCGCCACAGTTCCGTGGTGAATTCCGCGACGAACTGCGGTCCGTGGTCGGAGATGTACTTCTGGGGGGTTCTGTGGTGCCTCCAGATGTTCCGGTAATAGAGCCGAGCGGCTCCGACCGCGCCAAGGCTGGTGTGGCATTCGTTGAAGTGGGCCCGCTTACCCAGGACGTCGACCACGACCATGACCGCGTCGAACCCGTGCGCGTCCGGGGGCTCGACGATGAAGTCCACTGAGACGATGTCCCAGCGTTCTTCTGGAATCTCAGTCGGGTGGAGCTCTCCGTGTGGTAGCTTCCGAAGCGCCTTCGTCCGGTTGCACGGGTCGCAGGTCCGGACGTATTGGCCGACGTGACGGGACAGCTGGGGCCACCAGTAATTCCGGGCGATGAGCTCGAGGATTTTGAAGTGTCCAGCGTGTCCGGCGACTCAAGTGTCGTGGTGTAGGGCGATGATCCGGCGTCGGAGGTCCTTATTCCGCGGTACGACAATCTTACCGTGGTAGTGAAGGAGCTCTTCTGCAATGCGCCACTCGGACGACCAGGGGGAGCGAACATTCCGGTTCTTGAGGAGTTCCTGCGCGACAAGCGCGACGGGGTCCTCAAGGTCCGGTTCACCCACGAAAGCCTCCCGGACGTCACGAAGGAGGGGAACCTCGGGCCCAGTAACCACGATGCCTTCCAGTGCACGGTCGTGGAACAAGTCCGGACGGAGAAGGGTAATGTCCGTGTTGTCTGAGCCTACTCCGTGGTCCGGGCAACAGGACAGCGCGTCTGGACGACCCATGAGGCGGCCGGGCTGGTGGTGGAGCACGAAGTCAAACCGGGACAGGTACAGGGACCACCGCGCCTGCCTCCAGTTCAAGTTCTGTGCCTTCCGGAAGTACTCCAGGTTTTTGTGATCCGTCCAGATCTCGACTGGATGCTGCGTACCTTCGAGGAAGTGTCGCCACTCCTCTAGGGCTCGGATGATTGCAAGCATTTCCTTGTCGTGGATCTCGTAGTTGCGTTGGACGTCACTCAGACTCTTGGAGTAGAACGCGACCGGATGCCACTTTCTGTTCGCGTCCGGCTGAGACAGGACGGCCCCGGTAGCGTAGTCGGAGCTGTCTGCCTCGACCCGGTACGGACATGACTCGTCGGGCAGGACCAAGACGGGCTCCGCAGTCACCGCATCCTTGAGGGCTTGGAAGGCGGCGGCCTCGGCAGCGGTCTAGGTCCACGCGACGCTCTTCTTTGTGAGGTCGAAGAGGGGCTGCGCGATGTCCGAGAACGCCCGGATAAACCTCCAGTAGAAGTTCGGGAAGCCAAGGAACTGCTGCATGTCCTTCTTGTTCTCCGGAGCGGGCCAGGCAGCGACTCCGGCGACCTTGACCGGGTCCATCTCAACGTGGTTGTGCGAGATGATGACGCCGAGGTACTCGATGGACGACTTCTTGAACTCGCACTTCTCTGGCCGGAGGTAAAGCTTGTGCGCCCGGAGCTGTCGGAGAACTTCTCGGACGATCTCCCGGTGGCGCGCAAGGTCAGAGTGAGCGATGAGGATGTCGTCGAGATATACCATGACGTCTCCGGACAGGATGAGGTCCTGGAAGATGTCGTTCATCATCGTCTGGAACATGGCCAGAGAGTTGGTAAGGCCGAAGTACATCACCAGCGGCTCGAAGAGCCCTCGGTTGGTACGGAACATGGCCTTCCACTCGTCGCCTCCCCGGATCCGGACGTTGTTGAAGCCCCAGCGGGCGGTTAATGAGGTCGTTAATCAACGGGAGCGGGTACCGGTTCTTTACGGTCATTGCGTTGAGTGCCTGATAGTCCTGGATGAACCGGAGGCTTCCGTCCTTCTTTTTGATGAAGAAGACCGGAGACGCCATCGGGGACTTGGACAGGTGGATCTGTCCGGTGCTCAACCCATCCTCGATGAACACATTGAGTTCCTTCTGGTCGAGGGGGGAGATCGGGTAGACCTTGCAGTTGGCTGGTTTCGCGTCCGGGACGAGTTCAATGGCGTGGTCCCATGTCCGGTGTTCCGGCAGCGCGTCGAACAATTCCTTGTTGAAAACGTCGGAGAAATCCTTGACCCAGGCCGGAACCGAAGTCCCAGGTGGGGCCGAGTTCCGGGCGAAGGCCTCCGCGAGCCGTTGAGAGACGGTGCTGCCCGCGCGGATTTCTTTGGCCGGAGCGAATGCGGTGTAGAGGATCCGGTCGCCTTCCTCGAGCTCGTCATCATTGTCATTGTCATTGTCGTCCGGGTCCGGAGTGAGGTCCGGAAAGTCATCTCCGTTGTCGTCCGGGTCGTACCCGTCGTCTCCGCACCACTCCTCCGAGTCGATGGCGCAGATAGACGGGACGGGACCTTTGTGGAGCTGCCAGAGAATCGTGGCGGAGATCTTCGTGTTGCGATGGACAGTGTGGAGCTCATCCCAGCAAGTGCTGCAGCTGGTCGGGCAGCGGGTCATCTGGACTTCCTTGGTCTCCCAGTCGATCTCCGGGTTGTGCTTCTGGAGCCAGGAGTAGCCGAGGATGACGTGCTGCTTTCCGAGCCGCGTTACCGCGAGTTGGATGCGTTCGGAGTGTCCCTTGTAGTTGATGACCATATCAACTACGCTGGAAATGCCTCCGGACGCATTGGGCGTATCGTCGACATTGAGGACCGGAATGGGCTGAGAGAGCTTCCGGACGGGAAGGTTACGGGAGATCACGTACTCCGAGTCGATGAGGTCTCCGGTCGCTCTGCAGTCGACCAGACCCTTCACAGACATTGTAGCCGCGGTCTCTACCGATTGCATCTCCAACGGAGTGTGTGGGGAGTTCCGGCCCTCAACGGAATCGGTGGCGTACCGCCGGGGTAGTTTGTGCTCCCACCTTGGGCAGTGGACGTGGGAATGGAAGGAGTTTTTGCCTCCGGGGCGGGAATAGGGGCTCCAGCTTGGGGGCAGAAGCCGGAATGGGGGGTGCATCTTGCGTTTCAACTGCTGATTTATTGGGTATATCTTTGTACAAGCAGGAGTAACGATTGGGGGACGCGACCGAGGGTGCACCACTCACTCGGCCGTCCGGAAAACCCTCCGGCTCTGCGTCTCCAGTTCCTGGCTCGGTCGGGAGTTCAGCGGTGGTGGAGAGGCGCGTGAAGAGCTCTCCGAGGAGGTCGTCACTGAGTTGATGAACGACCTCGTCTAGGACATCCGCATGTCGGACATCCGAGGGAGTCGGGCAGTCTCGGGCGAGGTGTCCGGCCGCACCGCAACGGAAGCAAGCGTGGGGCGTGAAGCGCGCGCGGGTCCGGTCGACATCCATCGGAATGCCGGGCGGAAGGGTGGGCGCCGGCACAACTTTGGGAGCGGGTGTGAAGGAGGGGACTGGGAGGAACGTCCCAGTGCGGGGGCGTGCAGCTGGAGCCGGGGCGCGAGTCGGGGGTACTCCCGTTCGGACGCGGGCGAGGGCGTCGTATTGGCGGAAGGCGCGGAGACGCCATCCGGCGTAGTCCAACAGTGTCGGAGTGGTCCCGGACGTGGTGATCGCCGTGTTAACCCGCGGGTCGAGCCCTGCGCAGTACTTGGTGACGCGGACGAGCGGGTCCGTGTATCCGGCCGTGGCTGCGAGTTCTTTGAAGTCGTTCATGTACTGGTAGACATCGCGGGAGCCTTGGTAGTAGCCGTGGGTCTCCAGTCGGAGGAGAGCTTGGTCTTGCTCGTTTTCTTCGATGAACCGGAGCTGGAACTCGGACTCGAACTCCGCCCAGGACGGGAATGGGAACGGAACGATTGCGGACTGTCGTTCGGCCCATCGTCCGGCCGCGTCTCGCGCCATAAAAGACATGGTGTACCGCACAAGTTTTTCCTTGACGACCTGTCCGTGGACCATGAAGGCTTCCGGAACCAGTCGGAGGTATGTGAGGACAGAGTGGAGGAACATCCGTCCTTGTGTCCGGTCACTGTCAAAAACGGCCGGGGGGTTCGGTCGGAGAACCGATTTTGCTGCGGGGGCGAGAGAGGTGAAGTCTGGACCCACCGCCGGAGCCGGAGCGGCAGGGACGGGGGCAGCTGCAGGTGGATTTTGGCTGTTGTGTAGAACACCGTGGAGTAAGCCTTCGATATTCGCGAGAGAGTCTTCTATTGCTGTCAGCCGGGTCGCTGGGTCAGAAGCCGAGTCCGGGATGTGAACATCCGGGAGCTCGGGTTGCATGGCCCCGTTTCCGGGCGTCGGGGCATCCATCAAGGAGGAGGGGTTGAGATTGGAAGTGGGGAGGCCAGAGCGCTAGCGTAGTGGTCCGAATCCGAGTCTGCACCAAACTTCGCAATCTTGACCAGTTGGTCCCTTAGATCCTTTCTTCTGCTGTAAGGGCAACCTCAGCTCGGCGCGGGAGCGCGGGAACTAGCTTTTTTCTAGCGCAGATCGCTCACTGCAAGGCGGCGGTCGACACCACCAAGTGCGCGGATCGCTTGTCTGCTAGCCTCACGGCTTACAGCCTAGAGATCATCGCGAGCGCACCTGGTGGAGGTAACAATGCAACAATCTGGGATCCTTGCCAGTACGATAGGTGGTTGTTTCGCGAAACGTGCCGTGGACTATCGACGGACGCTTCGCGAAGTTTCACGATAGGCTGTAAAAGGGTGGGGAAGGGCTCTGTTTGGCTCAGAGGACCTTGGGCGGTATCGCGGCGCGTCACTGATTGCCACAGCTGGCCCCGGGCCATCAATTCCCATCAATCCCGCGTTGACAGGACTTTCGGCACTTCGGAAAAAATTCCCTAAACTGGACAGTAAATAAAAATTGTATTTTCTGCCAAATAATCCCGCCAGCCCTCCCCGCACCCTCCTGCTACACAGCTGTTAGATACCGGTCGTCCATCCCATCTAGTTGTACCCCAGGACGCACCGCTCCCAAAAAAACAGGGGGGAGGGCGCGCTACGCGTCGTGGCACTGGGGCACGCGCTCCTCGCTCGGGGGGCCGCTGGGCGCGCGCGCGACCGCCAGGGGACAAGCATGGGGAAGCCTCCTTTCCGACCCATGCGTCCCCGGCCGCCGCCGCCGTTCCCGCACAATTCGTCGGCGCGCCCCCCCCGCCTTCTGCGCCTCGACCGCGCCGGGGGGCGCGCGCGACCACTACAGACCCCAACGCAGGGGCAGGGCATGGGGAAGCCTCGTTTCCGACCCACGCGCTGCCGCCTGCCGCAGGGGCAGGGGACGGGCATGGGGAAGCCTCGTTTCCGACCCACGTGCTGCCGCCCGCCGCCGTCATTCCCACACAATTCGTCGGGGCGCCCCCCGCTTTCCGTGCCTCGACCGCACCAGGCGCGTGCGCGACCACCACAGACCCCAACCCAGGGGCAGGGGACGGGCATGGGGGAGCCTCGTTTCCGACCCACGCACCGCCGCCCGCCGCCCTCGTTCCCGCACAATTCGACAATTCGTCGGGGTGCCCCCGCCTTCCGCGCCTCGACCGCGCTGGGCGCGCGCGACCATCACAGACCCCAGCGCAGGGGCAGGGGACGGGCATGGGGAAGTGTTGTTTCCGACCCACGCGCCGCCGCCCGCTGCCCTCGTTCCCACACAATTTGACAATTCGTCGGGGCGGCCCCCGCCTTCCGCGCCTCGACCGCGCCGGGTGCGCGCGCGACCATCACAGACCCCAACACAGGGGCAGGGGACGGGCATGGGGAAGCCTCCTTTCCGACCCACACGCCGCCGCCCGCTGCCCTCGTTCCCGCACAATTCGACAATTCGTCGGGGCAGCCCCCGCCTTCTGCGCCTCGACCGCGCCGGGTGCGCGCGCGACCATCACAGACCCCAACGCAGGGGCAGGGGATGGGCATGGGGAAGCCTCCTTTCCGACCCACACGCCGCCACCCGCCGCCCTCGTTCCAGCACAATTCGTCGGCGCGCCCCCACCTTCGCGTTTCGACCATGCACACCACACCACGGCTGTAAAAATAATTAATACTGGCCCGCCCCAGACGAAAACCTTCCATACTTACATTCCCTTTTCACTCAATCCACATCCGCCCCGCCGCCCAATAGGAAATCGTCGTCCGCCACCCTATCCCCCAGCAGATCCTCCAGCTCCTGCTCCTCGTCGTCGTTCATGTTGTCCACATCGCGGTTCCCCCCCCTCCCACCCATTCGTCGTCATGGACCACCCTCCGCTTCCCCTGCCCTCTCCTCTCCTCCGTCATCGAAATTTTCACTCGCGCGGCGATGTCGCAATACATGCTGGCTTGCTTCAGCGCGTACACAACGGCACCCTCCGACCGCTTGAACGTCCAGCTTGCGCCCCCGCCCCCATCACGCTCCCACTCCTCCCATTCCACCGTTCCAACTGGTATTTCCCTCGCCCGCTGTTCCCATCCTTGCGCACGCGCCTCCAACGAGACCCCCACTCGTCGCACTTCTTCCTCGACCAGCTTGACCTCCTCGTCCCATCTCCTAGTACGTGCATAAGCTTTGCACCACTCAATACGCAATGCTACACGAATAATTCGTCAGCCGCGGTGTGAAAATCCAAGGCAAAAAACATACCTTCCTCCAAGTCTGCCTCCAACGCCGTCATCCCCGCCGCCCTCCAAATCCACGATACCTCACGCACGCTCTCCCCACTCTGCGCTGCATGCTCCCGCTCCTCCCGCGTTAAAGGCGGCAGCTCGCCTTGTCGTCGGAGCTCATTTTCGCGCAGCCTCTGGCGCTCTTCCTGGCCTTTCCGCTTTGCCTCGTCTCTCGCTAGATCTGCCGCATCCTCCATACACCGTATGTCCTCCTTCTTCAACACATTCCACCCCACCTTTCCTGCATTGCCGTCTGCGAGCAGGCGCCTTGCCTCCCACGCCATTTGTATGACATCTTTTATCGCTGTAAATTATGAGCTTCACAAATGAGGTTCAGAACCATATTTTACAGGTAGAAGGTCCGAGGTTGGTGCAACATGTGACTTGAGGTTGAGGTTAGCAACTGAGGTTTTGGTAAATTATTGAGTTTGAGGTATGAGGTTGCACATCTGACATATCGAGGTTGTACAATGAGATTGAGCTTCGAGGTTGCCACTGATGGTGGCAAACCTTTTTTGTTGAGGTTCAGGTTTCAAGTCGCACTTTGATTTCCCCATTTGGCTCACCATTGACATACCATGGTTTCCCATCGGCATACTGTGGTTTCCCATCAGCATACCACAGTTTCCCATCAACATACCATAGTTTACCATCACTCAACCATGGTTAACCATGGTTTGTGCTGCCAGTCACAACATCAACGACACAGAGTATATAGCTGGTAAGCAGGCCAAGTCTACTGATGTCTTTGCACCCCCAGATTATCGTCCAACTCAGGCCAAATCCCACTCTTTGCAACTATGCACCTATCTTTCTATTGTCTGCTACTTGCCTGAATTTATGTAACTACTGAAGTTATCTTGATGATCATTACAACTCCATCACTACATCATCAATACCCAGTTGAATTATATTTTCCTCCAGTTGCAATTATTTTGACTATGCTTTTTAATTCACCTTTAATTACTATGAATCCCTAATACACAGCTGAATTATATTTCACTCTCCTTGCAATTGTTTTGCCACATAATCTCCAAGCTGTTAATTATTTTTGGCTGTGCTTTGGTTCGGTTTGACCTTGATCACTACAACTCTGATATTACATTACTGATACTCACCTGAAGGTTGCTCAAACTTTAATCACTACGACTTGATAACTACATTACTAATGTCTAGCCACTTTTTCTGTCATAGCAAATATCTTGTCATACAATTTGCTGAATTCCAAGTCACTACTTACTTTTGGCTGTGCTAACAGTTCAGTTTAAGCTAAGTTTTGGTTTCTGAAGATAAACTTGAGTTGCTTCCTACTTGAGACGATTTGCACATTTGAGCCCTATCCAATAAATAGATGATCTCAGTGTGACATACTTATTGCCCTGATGGTGCAGCTGGAAATTCAGCTGTCGTTTAACACTGAGCAAGGTTAGACTTCACGTTTGGAAGGTTGCATGTTCAATCCCCACTTGTAGCACTTTATTATATTACTTTCGCCATTTTGGACCAGACTGCTTTTTTCATTTTTTCTAACCTTCCCTCTACAATGACTTTGTCTTCATTGACCACAATTGACTCATTACCTTCACAGTTACACAGTTAAATACAAGTTCAATTATATGCTGTATCAATTAGGCTTAGCGCGCACCTATTCTCAAATAATTTTTTTGACTTAGTCAGCATACCCATGTGATCTCTTTGGTCAACAACTCTGACTCAACTCTCGCTTCTACTCTACTTAGCATCACTCTGCCTACAAACCCACTGCACTCAGCAACCAGACTCCAAGTCTGGAGTGTGCTGGACTTTCAAGTCTAGCTCTTTTTGTTTTCTCAACATGTCTGTTAACTTGCTGAGGAACCACAATCCAAATGGCAGGCACAATGGTACAGTGGCGGCGAAATGAGCGCGGTTGTTTGGGCCCATTTCCGGGTTGAATCTCCTCAAACAAAATTGTTGCATCAGTGTTGAGCGATGTAAAGCTCGTATGAACAGTTTAAACCATACTATACCGGTCTCGATGTCTCACAATAAAATGAATTGGCATATTCTGAAAATTCAACTTTGCGGAATCAAATGCCATCGAAAAATTGTCATCGTAGCATGAAAGTACTTGAAAAATGAAGGATACTTACATTTTATTTTATTGGAATCCCTTCGGATTTGGTCTTGCAATGCCCACTGCAAGTTGGCCATTTTGACCATTTTTGGCCACTTTTCACTTATTTTCACCCAAAATGGCCGGTTTGCGGCAAGCATTGCAAGCATTGCAAGCCCAAATCTCAATGGATTCCTATGAAATAAAATGTGAGTACCCTGCATTTTTCAAGTACGTTCATGCTACGATGGCAATTTTTCGATGGCATGTGATTCTGCAAAGTCAAATTTCCAGAATATGCCAATTTATTTTATTGTGGGACATCGAGACCGGTATTATGGTTTAAACTGTTCATACGAGCTTTACATTGCTCAACACTAATAGAGAGGTTGCGCAAAAGCCGCATGCGGCTTTCAAAGCCGCACGCGGGAATATCCTTTTTTCTCTCTGGAGCATCACTGGCATTCTCAAATAGCCTCTTTTGACTACCAGAGCAAAGAGGAAAAAAAGCCGCATGCGGTGAGTTTGTGCACAAAAAAAGCCGCATGCGGCTTTGCGCAACCTCTCTAATGCTACAATTTTGTTTGAGGAGATTTAACCCGGAAATGGGCCCAAACAACTGTGCTCATTTCTTTTCGCCGCCACTGTAGGTGCCACCATTCACATTGAGTCCAAAACATATTTCATGACCAATGCTGACTGTGTTCAGACATGCACTATGGTGAAGATGACCCAACTTTGTGGCCACAACAATATACCTCTAAATTTCACCACTTGGAGGCCGTTGTGAAAAGGGGTGCTTGGCAGGAAATCTCCATTATGTGGTGGGATCCCCAACAAGAGGACTTTGAGCGGGGGAACACCATAATGTGCAGCTTAGGGAAATTGGTGTATTCCATACTGTGCCTTCTGGAGGAGGCTGCTTGTCAACTGGCTGGTCAATGCCAAACCTATTGCATCACAGTGGAAGTGAAAGGGGAAACCATCTCCCCTCTCTTTGGTCAACTGGTTGAAAGTATGTGCCTTATTGGGATTATTAATGGCAGCTCGGCCATCGGCATATGCTTTGTTGACTCGGCCATCGCGTTGCAATTGAGCGGATTCACCAGTCCCTGCTTCGCATTGACCCAGTGCGGCGGATATTTGAGTGCATCTGTATCCATCGACGTGACTATCGTGTCCTTGGTCCGAATTCCCTCTGGCACCATGATGGCCAGCATGCTGAGTTTTTCCTTTCCTTTAGCATATTGATTTTTTCATGTTTCTGGGGCTAGGTCTGATTCACTGGGGCATTGTTATCCATGGCTTCATTGATGGGTATTCACACCTTATCACAGGCCTGCGGGCGAGCGACAACAATACAGCTGATACAGTTTTGGAGCTATTTCTGAATGCTGCAAATGTGTATGGTGTCCCATCCCGGATGCGCAGGGACCATGGTGCAGAAAATCCATATGTTGCTGCCTGGATGGAAAACCACTATGGGACTCGCAGAGGCTCTTATATATGGGGACGATAGCTCAATCCACAACTGCTTTTTGTTTCTGGACCGATTTCTACTCTTTAGAAGTGTTCATAATGCTCGCATTGAGCGAGTCTGGGTCGATGTCACGGCCCAGGTCAGTGCAACATGGGGCGATCATTTTATCCGGCTAGAAGTTCGGTATGGGCTTGACATCAACAATGTCGCTCATATCTGGCTTTTACATCTCCTCGGCACAATCAATACCCAACTTACTTTCTTTGCCGAGTTGTGGAACCAGCACCACATTCAGATTCGGAATGGGGCTAATCGGTCCCCCACTGACATGTTTGTTTGTGATATGTATGCCAATGGTGTTCGCGGAGATCAGCTTCCTCAGGAAGAAGAGGATCTCGGCAAAGACAAATTGGAGGTGTATGGAATCAACTGGCAGGGCCTTTGCGATGGTAATATCCTCCACTCACAGGCCCAGAACAATTCTACCACAGAAGGCTCAAGCTCTTGGGTAGGCCACACTGGACCCCCTCCTGATCTCGGCCAGGTCATTGTACAGCCTCCTGTGGGAACTCTCACAGAAGAGGAGGTGACTGATTTGTATAACTCATTTTCACATCTCATTGGAAGTGCTGAAGATGGTGATATTATATTACTTTGGAGCCAAGCACTTGCTCATGTTCGTGTATTATACCCTGATATATTTTGAATTTCAATTGGAAATCAACAGAAATCATGTGGAACGATACTAAACTGCAGTTAATAATGGTAAACTATGGATGACAGGTGGCAGATCAAGAATGATCGTAGTTGTTGATGGCAAATCAAGGATGACTGCAGTTAATGGTGGTCAAATGAAGGAAAATGCTGCCATTGGCTGGAATAACATGATTTTGATTGCATTTGACCATGATTGAACCATGGTTGGACCATGGTTTGACCATGATAGAATGCCAAAAAATGAGAATTCTCTGAATTGTCGTTCTGCATGCTCAACTACTCAAGTCTTGTACTAAACCTAGCAGATCTCGTCCCAAACCTCACAATTCTCGTTCTCAATCTCAAACTGCAACCTCAGGGCTTTATGTCCATAATCTCGTACTGCATGCTCAACCTCCCAATCACTAATTATAACCTCAGATCTACAAGCTCAACCTGCTGAAATCATGTAACCTCAGTGCTCAACCTGTCAAAATCATGTAACCTCAGTGCTCCACCTGCTATCTGTGCTCAACCTCAACGCTTGCACCTCAACCTTATATTTTGCATCGAAAAAAGCTTTTATACATTTGGTACTTTTCCGAGTGCAACCGAATCTTGCTCTCGTTCCGCGCGACGATCGTGCGCGCGCGCGTATTGGCTCCTTGATGACGCGCCTGTAACTCCTTGTACAGGAATAGACGGGATTTAATGTGAAGTTGTAGGCGGAGGTGCTCCAGCGCCACGGAGCACTGAGCATCTCGTAAAGCGTTCTCGATCGCGGCCAAACCCTTCATGACTTCCGTTGCGCGCTCGGCTCGCGTGAGGGCAGAAGGCAGAAAAAGGGGGACGTTCTCGGGTTGTTCGTCCTCGGGTACGTTCTGCCGTCGCGCCAGCGCCACAATTGCCACGGGAGTGTAAGTCGCCTGCAGTTTGCAGAACCGCTGGATGCTGCTATTGAGCGCTCAGCGTAATGCTAACACATCTATCTTCTGCGCGGTCGTACCGGCCTTCTTCAGTTCCACCTGCACACGAACGCGGTGCCTGCAACACGTCGCCGTCAGTGGCGTTCTCCAGCGTATCGGAACAAATCACTTACTGGCTGTCTTCTATCTCCAGCCCCGCCGAGATGAAGGTAGCCGGGCTCACGGAGTGGATGGAGGGAACGCCCGCCTTGACACGCTCTGCCTGTTCTTGCTCGAATTGGAGCAACACCTCTGCCTCAGTTATTCCTGGAAATTGCCCGTCAGCGCGCGGCCCACTGATCCCCGCCAGACTTCAATACTCACCTCGTTTTGTCATCTGGTACAGATTTACCTTCCCCGTGCTCTCGTATTCCTCCACCATCGCACGCCACCGTGGCACGCGCACCGCTTGCTGGACCGAGAACTCGGTGAATCCCGCCAACTGCGCCGCGTATTCCTCTTTCGCGCGGTCCAGCCTGGTTCTCAATCGCTCCCCTGGTCCACATCGCCATCAATTTTTTACACGCAGCCCAAATAAAAATGACTTACCGAGACTGACAATTTTTTGCCAATTCCACGAGCCCCAGTGCGCATTCAGGGTGTCCTCCCTCGACCCCGGGCCCATCTCCTTCGTACTTCACCCAATCGTCCCAATATGCACCCACGGCCGCTCGATCCCCTCTCCACACGTTTGGCCACTCCCCGGGATGAGGTTGAGGGAGTACTCTTCTTGGCAATCGATCAAGTGGCCCTTGATGTGCATCTTGGGGATAGCGAAACAGACCAACCGCAAGATGAGCGTGAGGGCGACACTTGAAGGCAATTTCTTGAGGCGAGCCTTCAGATTTACCGACCATTGGCAGGTGATGTCGTAAGAAAAGATCTTGTGGAGCCGCGCGTGCAAATGCAGCAAAATGCAGGCTACGATCCAGTCCATATTGCCATACCTAAAAACATGTTTCATTAAAATGGAATCACTTCAGATAAAGCGCGTATTACATACCGTTCGCCTTTTTGCAAATCCCCCACGCCATTTGCAAGCACGAGCTTGTGGCGGGCGCAGACCCCCATTCCTACGCCTGTCGTGCTGTAACCGCGCGAAAATTTCGTGTTCGCGTAATCTAGAGCGGCTAAACCGCTACAAGTGCTCATCTGCCCAACGATCACCGTCAGTTATGCCCATCCAATCCAAGAAAATTCTCACCTCTTGCTGGTCGGTTATGGACAGCAGGTAACTCCGATATGCCGTGGTCTCCACCATATACGACAATCCCGGACCGAGCGAGGGATCCTTTAGTTCGCTTGAAACCATGCGGCGTTTCAGGCGGAAGCAGGCATCTATTGCCAAAAACATAATGTACAAAAACCTGGGAAATTTCGATTTATTCAGTGTCGATAAAATCTCTTGAGAACGGAGACACGACTTACTGGCATCCAGGCGGGGCGGCCTCCCAATCATCCGGCAAATTTTCTCCCGGCTGAGGGCAGGCCGGGCACTTCACCGCGAGGTCCCCCTGTGGCGTACCCATCACCCCGGACTTCACGTGTCCCCGACCAGCGCGCTTGAGCATCAAAAGATGTGAGTACTCCCGCACCATCCGCAAGAACGCGTGGTATCAGTTGGGAGGTTTGATCCCAGCATTGTTGGTGAGTTTTTCCAGGACTGCGTAGAAGTCGTACATAGTGGTCTTGGCTTGGTACGTCTGGGTCACGAACACGTTGAGGACTTCGGTTGTTGCACACGTCCGAGGCCTATCATCCGTCGCCGGAAACCATCCTACGCGCTGCAGCTGCTCCTCTGGCCCCCCAGCCGTGATGCGGCGCTCGCAGTCGCGGGCGTCGACAGCGACGCTGTGGATTCCGTTCGTATGAAGCACTACGAACTCGGAGTGCAATTGGACGGGCTCAGAGCAGCGGTCCCCGGGCTGATGACCTAGCTGGACGCGCAATCCGAGAGTCTTGAGACTTGTGATTTCAAAAAAACACCCGTTCCATCGCTAGTCGCTAACCTCAGCTTGGGGATCACGGATTTAAGAAAATCTCACATACCTCTGTCCTGTGCAAGGGGTTTCGCGTGTGGGCTGTGACCATGCAATTACCGCAGAGCAGCTCATCCCCATAGCACTGTTTGCAACGAAAAATTTGCGGGTTTTCAGGATCGGTCGGCGCACGACAGCTGCCACACTGATCGGCTGCAGAGGGCCACAAGCATCCATCTCGGCGCAGCATATTGGCAAGGTAACCGTCGCGTAAATCGCGGAAGCGATGGAGAGCAGGGTCCTGTAGAAAACATCCTCCAAAAATAAATAAAAATTAGCCGTGAAACGACGGGGTAGCAGCGCTCTCATATACTTACAGAAGGCTTCACGACTCGGGGGAGCCTCTGTGCTGTCACCTCTGGCGCGTCGTCCTCGAAATTGAGTCCCATTTCATATTGATCGGCCGCATCAAGTGGACTTCCTTCATTTGAGGTTGAGGCCCGGGTGATGCCGGTCGAATCTCGCCAGCTCTTTGACGCTTCACTGGAGAGGGAGGTTCGACGTGAACCTCTTCACGATATCGGCGGCGATTGTCCTCTGAGACGCGTTCAACGACGGTGGTTATAGGAGTGTCTGTATGATTGCCGGTGATGTCGGCAATCGAAAATGTTGCGACATGAGATCGGACTGTGGCCGGCAATCCCCGTGTCGCTTTTCCTGGCCGCTGCGACATTCTGCTTGCGCGCTGCTCGCGCTGGCGCTGGCGCTCCTTGTCCGCCACGTCAACAAGGTAAGCCTATCGTTACTCTTACTCTTCCTTACTCTTGACCACACCATTACCTCGTACTTACGTCCTTAAGCTTTGGACAGGGGTTCAATGGTCTGAACGACTCCGGCCACAGAAATCCCAAATCAATCCCAATTCGCCCCTCTAGGTGAGGCTTTCCCCCTCGAGCCTGCGCCCTTCTTTCTCTGGGAATGAGATCTAACTCTCAATGGTTTTCCCAGCCGAATTATTTGGTCACCTCACTCGCGTACTTCGCTCCTTCTGCCCACCACAACCATACCATGCTCATCCTATATCTTCGCTCTTGCCCTTTACGTTGGTTTATCGCACGAGTGGATCTCCACGCAGGGAGCAGCCCGACTCCGCAGCTGAGTTTGGGTATATTCCATTGGTGTGTGCAAGTCGTCCCAAGAAATGCCCCCTATCTCACCCGTCCCTTTCCCCTTCAGTGTCCTCTATTTATTCGGCCTTTGGATCGATCTCGTTGACTCGGAGTACTCCAGACCTTCGTCACGAATCATCGCTGGAGCCCACGGCTGACCACACTTCAACAATTTTACTGAGGGTTACCCCGGCCGACAGCCCGTCCCTCTTACCCCCATGCGTTGGGTGATTCGATGTATCCTGCGCCTTGAGGGATCCCAGGTATGTCCTCTATCCCCAATCCTTCCCGTTTGCGTTTGGAGAGCGGTAGTTGACCGGTAGATAATATTTGGGGGGACTCAGTGTTAAACTGACAAACGACGGATTTTCTAGGAGAGGTGTCGTATTCCGGTGAAGTTCTCGACGTCAGAAGAGGCTTTTGGGATGCCCCGCCTCGACCGCGCCAAATTTAGGCCGAACTGCAATGTTGAATGGGGGAATATGACGGCGACGGTATGTGATCACGCACCTCACCACTAGCCATATGACGCACTCACCACTTGTAAAATATTTTTTACAGGCTTGGGTGGCCACTCCGGAAAATCTGAATCAGCCCAACTCAACCATTATCGGTCCCGGTGCCCTGGAATTAATTCCGTATTTTTGGTGCCAACAGAAGTGGTCAGGTCAATGGTGCGTATCGTTAACTCCAAAATGTACGGGATTCCAAACATGATTTGCATAGCACTTCTACCTGCCCTCTACCATCATCCATGTCTCGCACTGTCAAGGCGTTTACCACTTCCCGGTCCGTTTACGCGCACACTTTCGCCGACCTTCTGGCTTACCGTCTCATCCCAAACCAGCCCTGCTGAAAAGAAAGGCGTCCGAAGCTCAGTGCAGAGAACGAGGAGCGCAAAAAGGAATCCAGGCGCGCAGCTTCTGCCCGGTATCGACTGCGGTGCGCTAACAGCTACTGTATTCCCTTCTCATCCCCGAGACTAACCGTGGGCTCACCAGCAATCGCGAGGCCGTGCTTCAAGCTGGCCGAGAGCGTGCCTCGCGCCGCTGCGCCCATCTTCGCACTCTCAAGCCTGGGCACCAAGATCTCGAAGCTGCGCACTCCCGAGCGCGAGAGGCTAGCGCCCGCTACCGAGCTCAGTGAGTCGCGACCCACATTTTGTCCTTGATTGAGTACTGATCCATACAGGAATCGCGACGCCCTCACTGTCAAACAGCGCCTAGTGCACAAGCGCGCGTATATTCACAAACACGGCATTCACGCTCACATCCAACGCCGGTTCGATGCCCCAATCCACCAGGAGCCCGAGCCCGAGTCCTCAGGTGAGGAGGAAGACGACAACGATACGTGGGGCTTTGGCCGCCCAGACCCAAATTACATCGCACCGAGAATTTGTGAATATGAGGATCCTTTTCTGCGTCACTGAATACACCGAGCTCCAATAATAAATGTATAATGTATATCTTGAATTCTTTCATTTCTTGGGCCCAAATGTATTTTGCGACTGCTCTAAAAGGAAAACTGAACTGGTTCCAAAAAAGGAAAATGAAAACGGCAAAGCAAGCTGACGTGGACCGCCATGATACTTGAAACTCATTCCCCGCCGTCCGCAGTGCCCTCAACGCCCTCGACACTGACATCCTCGGTGCTCACGCCAAAGCCCTATGCCCTTAACCCTTGGCCCTTCCGCTGGAGCTTTCTCTATTACCTCAACCTGCGCCACATCCGCCCTTATTATCTTTGCCAACGCAGAGGAAGCCATTTCTATCTTTTCTTCTCTGCTTTCATCTTCTACTTTGGTCGCCCGTTCGCCTCCTCGTTTCCTCTTCTCGACTTGATCATGCATCACTGTGTCCCGCCCTACCATCCTTCTCCGGGTCACGAGTCCGTCTCCACCCACGACTCGCAGTCGGGGTGCGTCTTCTACGCGGTATGGGCAGGGAGATGTCGGGGTGTATATTCAAATTCGTAAGTTGGCATGTCTTTCTTTTGTTCGCGTTTTCTTCCGTTGAGGTCACCAAGCTAATTTTTTCTTTCTTTTTTCAGGTGGATAGCAAACGATCAGACGAATGGTTACACCGACTCGGTCCAGCGTGGCTTCAAAAAATGGCGCGAACTAGAGCATTGGTGGCGCGAAAAGTGCGTCGAGGAGCACAAGGGACATTGTCCGCCATTCGAGACCGTGACCTTCACCCTCAACCCGCCGTACTCTACCCATCCGTCCAGCCAGCCTTGTACGCGTATCCCGACCGCTATTGTGGACGCCCCTCCTTCCGCCGCTATTGTGGACGCCCTTCCTTCCACCGCAGCGCCTGCAGCGGCGACTCTTCGCATCGCACCTTCCGCCCTCATGCCGGCCCCTTCGCTGTTCAGGGCGTCTTCGTCGCGCTCGCCCTCGTCCTCGAGTTCGTCCTCATCCTTGTTCCAGGACGACCCCAAGGAAGAGCCCATCACCCCGACGCTCAAGCTGAACGCCCCGCCGCGCGTCACGTTGGAAACGCGAGTGCAACTCACCCCCACTGGCCGTGCGTGCGGCGAGGCGCTCGTGGCGGCGGCAGCGCGTGATCCCGCCCTTGCATACGCAGCTGCTTCGTCCGCTGCTGCCGCGCCCGCACCCACCGTGGCGGTCACGCCTTGGGCTGTGCGCCAAGGCCTGCCTACGCACTCCATTCTCGTGACTCCCCAGCCTGCCGCCGCCGCCGCGAACGCTGCAGCTCCAGTCGCCGTTGCCCCCGCCGACCCCGCCGCCCCCTCCGCTATCCCGCCTGAGTTGTACGGGATACGCGGTGTCGCAGTGTTCTACTTCTCACACGAGTCGGTGATCGCAGGGGCAGCGAGTCTCGGCCTGAAGGATCCAAAGATCCTTGTCTCTCGCAACGCCGCCAAGGTGAAGGCATGGATGCAGGGCCAGCCGTTCGCAGGAGACGACTAGGTTTTTTTGGCGTGCGCTGCGTTCCCGTCTCGTTCGTTTTTGGACTCCACTATCCCGCGACTTTGTGATGCTGTTGCCTGTGTGTGCTTACACTGGGGGCAAGCTGTGAACTACAGGCCTTGTAAACTCAATGTAAATGTGAAGGAAACTTTAAGTTTTCTCAATAAATACCCATCATTTACAGTGTCTATAAATTGGGAGTAAATTTAGAATTTCATCTGGAACTGCACCCAATTTACATGCCCTGTAAATGATTGATAATCCTGGGAATTAATCTAAAAATGCCCATCATTTACACCATGTGTAAGTAAATGTTGTGATTTACATGCAGTGTAAATGGTGAGCAAATCTAGATACCAAACAGCCTATTTATAGCTACACTTTCCATAATAAGAAATTCAGAGGTGCCAGAATGGGACATTATATTGTCATGTGAGTCCAGGATTCCTAATGATCAGGATTGCTGTCAAGGTTGAATTGATTGGGCCTTGTTGTGTTCAACTCCTGTTTCAACACACAATTGAACACTCAGTAGGAATTTTCTGCTCATGGGAATTGAACAAAGCAAATTCTTCTCCTGACCAAAATTTCATTGGTTATTGTATGGTTGAAGCATGTAAAAAAAGATGCATACTGTGAGGATTGAACCCAGAGCAGCCCATGATGATTACATACACTTTTGTGATGTGTACAAAAAATATAATTGGTGGCTGTGAGAGGCGTTCTGGAATGGCTCTCACAGCCACCCATCAACAAACATTAAATCTGAAACATTGTCAAGCTTGGCCCTCTTTAGCTATTCCCTCATCTTTTTGAGAGTCCATGGGTTGACACCCATTGGATTGTGCAGAAAGATGAGATAAGTAACAGAGCATCAAGATGTCATCCTTACTATTGGATCCAGTTGGTGGCCTTCTCAATCAGGGAAATGATATACAATCCCAACCTGGCAGAGACTCTAACAAAGTTATATGGTGTCTTTATTGACTGCTTTAATTGTTTAGCAAGATGCAGAAGAGCAATGAATGTGGACTTTGAAGCCAATCTGGTCACCTTTCTATCAAAAAAAATGAAAGGGGAGCAACATGAGAATGACATACTGCACAGGAATGCTACATACATGAAGAGCAGTGAGTCAAAGAAGTGGAAGTTGCAACATTTAACTCATGTTCCAATCAGAAATCCCACATTCTGGCTCAACAAGGAGCGGACAGAGACTCAGAGAGCAAAACAGAAATAGAAAGTCTTCATCAAGAGCTCAAGTGGAGCAACAGTTTTTCAACCTTGCAATATTCTGACAAACTCCAGGTGAAAATAGTCACCAAATAGAAATAATCTCATTGTTCTGAGTGGTGGACATCCAATAAGAATGTATGAAGCCAAAATTCAGATACAGAGAAAGAGAGCGGACTGAAGCTCAATCAGAAGAGATATAGCTGCACCCCTTGCAAGCTTTGGAAGTGCTCTGGCATAACCATCCCCTTAAAGCCAGCATCCTAGGAATCTTAGACTCACATGACAATAGAATGACCCCTTCTGGAAATTCTGAACTTCTTATTATGGAAGGTGTAGCTATAAATATGTTGTTTGGTATCTAGATTTGCTCACCGTTTACACTGCATGTAAATCACACATTTACACATGGTGTAAATGATGGGCATTTTTAGATTGATTCTCAGGATTATCAATCATTTACAGGGCATGTAAATTGGGTGCAATTTCAGATGAAATTTTAAATTTACTCCCAATTTACAGGCACAGTAAATGATGGGTATTTATTGAGAAAACTCAAAGTTTCCCTCACATTTACATTGAGTTTACAAGGCCTGTAGTTCACAGCTTGCCCCCAGTGTTAGTTGTTGGCTGCTCCTGTGGTTTGGTTTTGTGCGTTGTTTTTGTGGCCTAAATTACCGTCGAGTATTGTTTAGCTTTCTTGGACACTACTATCTCTTGACACTACTATCTCTTGGACACTACTATGTCTTGTACTATCTCTTACCTGTAGCATAATTTTTTTTTGTATATTAACATACAAATATTCAATGTGTTTAGTTTATGACTCGTGAATCCCTTTGAGTCTGGCCAAACGAGGATCGTGTTCTGGTCCTAACTTGTGCAAACAACTCAGCAAATCTCCTTTGACGACGCGCTCTCGCGATTCGACTTGGCCCGACGCGCCACTCTTCTCGTGGGCTCAGCTGCTTCTCTTCGAGCGATGCGCTATGGGCAAAAAGACCAACAAAAACAAAAATGGTGATACAGATGACGCACCAAAAAAACGCGGGCAGGCCAGTGACTTCAAGGGTCAACGCTTGCAGTTTTTGACAGCAAAAATACCTCATTACATCGCCGCGTCAGAAAAAGGAGGCAAAGACGGAGGGTTTGACTGTCTTCTGGGCCACTTTCTTCGCGGAGTATTGGCGCCGATTTCCATGGGATCTGCCGCTGCACGAGGAACCAGACCCGACAGCACCCCCTCCCGTCCTTGTAACCGCAGAAGACGTGTTCACCGCCCTGGGGATGAATCTTACGGATGAGGAGAAGGATCGCAAAGCTCAAATTCAAAAGGATACGAAGGCAGTCGGTTTTTTTTTCCCTCGCGTGAAAAAAAAGGGGTGCTGAACTAGTCGCGACTTAGAAAATCAAACAGTGGTTTTTAAGGCAGCGTCCCGCGGGGATGGGTATCCACGCGAACCCGTTCTTTGATTATCTCACACGTTTGCGTCAAGACGAGAGTGACGGGCCACCCCGCCGGACAACGGACTTCAAGTTTTACATGAAGCACCCCGACTTCCGTGATGCCGTCCAGGCCCGATTTTTGGAGAACCACAGTGACGAGCCAAAAGATAAGCACATTGCCTTGCGTTGTGAAATCGCCAAGGGAATGTGGGAAGCCGAACCAGCCGACGTGCGGGACCGGTTACGCGCAGAGAACGACGCTGCGCACGAGCAGGACAAGGAGGCGTATAAGGAGAGTGGTGAAGGAGAGCCAAGTGCTGACCCAGAAATCCAAGAGGAGTAAGTAAACGGATGTTAACTCGACTGCAAAACTAACCCACCAACGCGTAGGTGTCGCTCTAACTTTTCTTCAATGGTCCAGCCTTTGCTCGCAGGCCTGCAGGCCTACACGGGGCTCACCCTCAACATCATCGGGGGAAGAATCAATGAAGAAACGAAGGAGTTTGAAACCATAAGGTACGTGCATCGTGTACTTTCATTCCACCGGCGACTTACATACCCTCATAAAGCGCGAATGCTGGCCTGGTTGACGGGAAAGATTGGCCGTGCTGGGATCCTGAAGGTTACGCCGCGGCATTGAAGCTGTATCTTAAATTCGTGCATGCGGGATACCTAGGTGAATATTCTCGACCGACAGCACGGATACGAATGTTAAAACTGACGAATATGATTTTAACAGAGTCTAATAACCTGGTCGACGACGGGCCAGGACCATCAGCAGCGCCGGCGCCAGCGGGACCGGTCATCGACGCCAGTGCTTTTGTGGGCATGAACCTCATGCAAATGGAGGACCCCAATGGCGATGGCGACATCAACATGCCGCTGGCGAGCGACACCGACACAGCGCGCACTGGGTTGCCAGTAACGAACAGCGTCAAAGTCGTCGCCGACCCACCGGCGCTCGGACCCTTACCCGAAGAAGATGACATTGACCGCGTGCTCGTCTCAGGTGTCGTTCTTCCGCCTGTGACTCCGGTTGCTCCGTCGGGCTCAGCCCCTCCCGCCCCATTGTCTGCCCCGGCGCCGCCGCGCGCGCTGCCCGCCGCATCGTCTGCCCCAGCGCTGCCCCACGCGCCGCCCGCCGCCGCATCATCTCCCCGAGCGCCGCTGCCGCGCACTGCCTCTGGGTCCTCTGTGTCAGCTCCCCCAGCCTCAGCGCTCGCGCCGCCCGCCACCTCTGCCTCAGCTCCCGTCGCTAAGCCTAAGCCTATGTGGGGCTTGTCCTATCTGGGCGATGAATTACGGGAGGAGCTGCTGGCGATGGAGCCTGAGGCGCGGGAGGAGTACCTGCGTCGGATTCGTCGGATGCCTCCGTCAATGCAAGAACGAGAAAGCAACTTGGCGCGGAACAAAGCCCTGGCGATCAGTATGAACCTCTTCACTGCAGCGTCGTTTTTCGGTACCAAGAGAAAGTCGACCGGGAAGGACAAGAGGAGGAAGAAGAAGGCCAGAGGAGACGAAGAGGATTGGGACGACGATGACGATGAAAGCGCAACCGAGGGGGATAGCGAGGACGCAGAGGAGGAGGAAGATGTAGAGAGGACGCCAATAAAGACCCGAGGGAAAGGCCGCGCTGCGAAAGATACAGTGAGCGCTAAGGCGGGTGCGGCGAAGAGCGCGAGCGCCACGTCAAGCGCGAGGACCGGGCCGTCAAAAGCACCCAAGTGGGTCGTGACTGGACGGAAAGCGCTGCTCGAGGGGGAGGAGATGGGGAACGACTGGAATACCGTGGTGGACCTGTGGTGGGGGCTGGAGGAAAAGTCCGGTTTTGCTACAACGGTAGTGTCATTCCCTAGATGGGCTCGCTCGGCATTCACTGACGCTCATACTCCACAGATAAAGTCTCATCCCACTGCGAAGCGCCCCAAAGCAGTGGGGGTATGGGTGAAGAACGCCCGCAAGAATGTACCCGATATCGACTCGGCCGAGGCGATGGATGGTCAATGGTGGGCGTGGTGGAAGGCGATTAACCCGGGCTGGCGGGTACTCAACAACGAGTTGGTGCAGTTAGGTGATGGAGATTGGGAAGTCTTGCGCTGCCCAGGACAAAACGGGTTCCTAAACATCCTGATGTGCCTGAAGTGGTGGTTCGGGTCGATGGAGACTCCGTCGGAAAGCTGGGAACGCGCAATCGACGATGTAAAATGGGCGCTAACGCAGATGGTCGGGAGGTAAGAGTAGGAGCCCGGGCACGGAAGTACTGGAGCTAACATGTATGATAGCAGGACCCCCGCCCCCGGTACGAAGGAGGAAGCGCCCGCGCCGGAGCCCGCTGAGCCCGCCCCCGAGCCCGCCCCTGCTAATCCCGTGCCTGGTACAAATGAGGCAGCCGAGCCCGCGCCTCCTCCTGATCCCGCGCGTGCTGATCCCGCTCCCGCACCCGCTGCTGATCCCGCACCTGCTGCTGATCCCGTGCCCGCGCCCGCGCCCACACCCGAGCCCGCGCCTACGCCTGGTGCGAACGAGGCAGCCGAGCCCGCGCCTGCTCCTGATCCCGCGCCTGCTGCTGATCCTGCTGCTGATCCTGTGCTCGCACCCGCCCCCACACCCGCCCCGCGCCGAAGCGCGTCCCGGCCAATCCCGCGACATGGGGCCGCCCGCGCCCTATCCCACTCTACGGCCTGCGGTCCACAGCGGGGCCCTCAACCAACGATGCGTGAGGGAGCCGGATTCTTTTGCTGCTGATTTTCGCTGGATTTTCGCTTTTTTTTTGCTATTTCTTGATATTTCTTGTGTGCAGTGTACAACGCCGACGCGGGGTAGTGCAGGGAAGAGACGTAAGCCAATGGACACTGTATATACATGTATTGTATGAGACATAGCTGTTGTACCATAGGGGCGCGCGGCGGTGCGAATGTGTGCCCGCCTTTTTGAAGCCAAAGATGGAAATTGCCCCTATTGGATGTCGCCGGCGAGGAGCGGCAAAGGCCAAAATGATGATTTGATGGCTTGGAAAGGCGCGCAAGCCTTGCCGAACCCTCCTGGCGGTGGCCGCTGATGGGCCTCCACACACTCCCCGTGACCTGGACTACTGTTGTGAAACTTCGCGAAGCGCCCTCCGAAGCCACACGCAATATTTCGCGAAGTTATAACTTAATGGCCTCCCTCCAACCCCTCCGCGAAGTCGAACAAGACGAACACAGCCGGGAAGGAGAAGAAACCGAAGCAGAAAGTCGACGACAAGAAGCCACGGAAGGAATCCAAGGGTCGCGCAAAGCACGCAAACGCCGACGGAAAAGGCACGTCGAAGATGCGACGAAGCACAAGAAGGGCAAAGGGAAAGCAGAGACGCTGGACAGCGACTCTGCTTAACCGCTACGCCCGTGCCCTCGCACAACGTCCTTTCCTGGGTAAGCCCACCAAGTCCCGGTTCTCACCACCACAAACCTGACACATACCCAGTTCCCTTTTTCACCGCGCTGTTAGATGTTCGCACAAAGTTTGTTACTAGCAAGATGTCCGCACTGTTTTATGATACACGTTTGATAAATCATGCTTTCCATAACATGTCCGACGTCGAGCTCTCTCATGAACAGACTAAGATTTTCGCCCTCAATTCTAAGTTTACCCCGAGGCCCAAAGCGCCCCCGGTGACTTCTGTGATTGATAGCGTCGACGACTTCGGTCGCTGACTACATCTCAGAGTCGATAAAGATATTGAGGATCGTAAGCAAAACACCTTACACCAACACTTTCGCGGTGAACGGACAGAAAAAGGACAACCAATCTATGTTCCTAAATTCCACGTCCCTAATCCCGACGCCCAAGGGCCCCCGTTAATCGATAAGATTGAAACTGCATTGTCCAAACTTAGCAGTCAGATTGAAGTCGAAGTGACAGATGTTCTGTCTGCATTCGTCCCAATATCAATGCCAACGATCTGGACGCACTCCTACATCTCCTCACGGACCACAGCATTCTAGCTGTCCCTGCGGATAAAAATCTGGGACTGTATCTTGTCACGGCTGAATGGTACCACGAGATGGGACTGAAACTTCTGGATAACGACTCATACAAGGAGTCGGAATCCGACCATTATTTGTTGAATTCAACACTAAGGAATATTGTCAATCGCGCAAAAATTTTGCTTCTGAAACAACAATTTACCTGGCTTTCCGTACCGCTGAATGAAGCGCGCGAAAAAGTCCCAATGTTGAAGGTCATCCCGAAGATTCACAAAACCCCAATTTCAGGTCGGCCTATCGTTCCTTCGTTTGACACTTTGTTGGAGAACGCATCGGCATGGGTAGACTACGAGATAAAACCGCTCCTCGCCCGGTTCCCGTGGATTCTCCCAGACTCAAAAATGTTCTGTCGAGATGTCCATGAGGTAAAATTACCGAGAGGCCGCGACATTTGGTTAGTAACCGGAGATGTAGTTGGGATGTATCCCAACATCCCTACGGATGACGGGATTGCGCAAATTGCAGCTATTCTCAAGGCGCCCCTCATGAATTTTAAAAACCTTGAGGAGGCGTCTCGGTTACCCTTCAGATCACGCAAAGAGTTGGTCATCCTTCTTCTACACATTATTTTGAAGTACAACTATGTCACTTTTGCGGATAAAACTTACCGGCAAGTTGTCGGTACTGCTATGGGCACAGTGTGCACGCCAACATACGCAAACCTGTTCCTAGCACTGTATGAGACGGCTGCACTTGATGAACTTCAAGACATAATCCTCTTCTATAAGCGTTTCATCGATGATACTTTTGCTATCATCCATGGCTCGCATGAGGACGTTGAGAAATTCAAGTTGCGTTTCGGAGCCCTACACCCGAACATGAAATTCGAGTGGTCAGTTTCGAGACTTCAATTGCCATACCTAGACGTAACAGTATCACTGAAAATTAACCAGGGGATATCCGCAGCCCACCCTCAATTCAGGGTGGTTACCTCCGTCTACCAGAAGGCATTGAATGCTTACCTCTGCATCCCCTGGAACTCATGTCACTCTGTTGACTCCAAGCGCGCTTGGGTCAAGGGAGAACTCATCCAATATGTACGGATCTGTTCAAAGGAGTCAGATTTTGCTAAAATCCGTTTGGATTTTATGATCCGCCTCTGCAAACGTGGTTACCCAGGACGTTGGCTTCAACATGTTTTTGCGGAAATAAATTACACAGTCGAACGCCCCACGGCGCTTAAACCCGTTGTGCATCACACCACAACTGGGGACTCTGCAATCCATGTCCTCAAGCTCACCCACAATCCAATATGGGACAAGATTAATTTGAATCCTGTTTGGCGCGAGTTGAACGACACATGGAAGGAAATTGAAACGGGCTACCCCGATTTCCGATTCATGGCTTCGTTTAAAAAACCACCCGCGCTAGGTGACCGGCTGAATACCACCAACCGAAACACATTGAACATGTACCACTCCTCGATAGCGGCACACGTTTAGAACTCTTTTTTCTCAATCTTCAGTCGCACGCCACCGGGACCCTGCGGGCCCCGGTCCAGGCATCGTACTCCTTCAGATTGAGTAAAAAAACTCTGAGTTTCTTAATTCTGTGCCCTCCATTAATAACAGGATTGTACTTACCTGCGACACTGTTGAGCTCTCGTCTGCTCCAGTCTAGCGCCCGATGACGTCTCTGTCACCTATGTTGTTTCATCCGTTCGGGATCTACAGGCGCTTTGATGACCAGCGGCAAGTCCAAAAATGTTCACGATGATCATACTGGTAGTTCTGGTGTAATGCCAGTGCCGGAAAATTAAATGACACCGTGAAAAATGGAGCTTTGTATTTGAACGTTGAGCCTGATTCTCTTCGGACTCCGGAATGCTGCAAAGGCGTGTTTGTTGCTCACGATCATTCCCTTGATCGATTAATGATTGACAGGCATTGTGGGGGTACTTAAGAGATCAAGCCACCTGATGAGTCCTTTGACGAAACGTTCTCACAACGTAGTGGCCCCATTCTTCAATTTTTCTGGCAACTAACCGCTTACCTCAACCGCTCGGCACTTCGCGCTTATACTCGCTCGAGAACTCAATTCATAGTACTAAATACAGGGTTCTAGAATACGCACCTAGCGGGAGAAAGGATAAGGATTCCCACGCTAGGCGAGGTTTTTATAGGTACTAGCCAGTAGCACGTGTCCGAAGTGATCGGCAGTGGTCCCGAGCTTGATCGCATAGCATGTTCCAGTGCGAGCGACCGGACGAGGGGGAACAGAGGGGAACAGAGTCCGGAGGGATGGGGGATGATGTTCCCGGCGGAGGTGCAGCCTGAGGTTCTGTACGGAAGGCCAGACGGTCAGGCGAGGCTGGACGCGAGAGGGGCGTTGGACGAAGGATCGGACGAGGCAGTGGGGCAGTGCGATGGGTCGGAGCTGGACGGACGGGCAGTTCCCCTGACATCGTCTAGAACTCCTGTACCGGCTGGCACTCAACGCGCGTGGTCCCTCCACAGATCTGCCTTGAATTCCAATGAAATAGGCAGCCTCCGAAATTCTTCCCTCAGCAGTCGGACCTCCTCGCTCCACCTGCGCGCTCGTGCATATGCCTTCGCCCATTCCACACGCAATGCTGTTGAGACACTTCAGCATAAAATATCCCACCACACGCTTGATGTACTCACCACCTTCGAGATCCACATCCGTTCCTATGACTCCCGTCCAAATCCACGAGATCTCCTGTTGGCTGTCTCCTGCTTGCATTCCCCCGTCCTCTTCCCCTTCTTTGTCATCCTCATCGTCCCCTTCTTCCGGCCATGCAGGCACCTCCACTCCGTGATCCAACAACTCCTGAAGCTTCCTCTTCTGCCTTTGTTTTGCCCTCTTCCGCTTCACTGCCTTCAATACCAGATCTTCTGAGTCCTCGATACATCTAATGTCCTCCTTCCTCAGCTTCCACCATCCCACCTTCGCTTTATCCTGCCTCTCGTTCATGAACAGCACGTTCCACATGGCTTGATATTTTTTGGAGTGGAGCCGAATCTTGAGCTTATTGTGATTCACGATGCCGCGGGAACGGGTCGTAGCGCCTTGGTGCTGTGCATGCAACACTTTGTAGTTAAGAAAGCGCCCCTTGATGACCAATTGATTGCGCAGCTTCACCAAGGCGGCGCGGCATTGGGCATGTCGTATCAGCAGCTCCATCTTTCATAGGCCCTCGGCACACCCGCCTCCCGCCCGTTTCACCTCCGAAAGAGCCATTGGTAGGAACAGAGGCTCGTTCTCCGGCTGCTGCTCCTCCGCCGGCACCTCCCGGTCCTCCAACACGACAATTGATGCTGGCGAGTATGTCCCTTGCATTTTGCGGAGGTGGTCAAGACGGTGTATGAGCTTCGTACGCAGGGCGCCCAGGTTGTTCTCTGGCTGCTCCTCTGCCGGCACCTCCCGCTCCTCCAACGCGAAAATTGATGCTGGCGAGTATGTCCCTTGCATTTTGCGGAGGCGGTCAAGACGGTGTATGAGCTTCATACACAGGGCGCCCAGGTCTATTTGCTGTGCCGTTGTCTGCGCCTTCTTAGACTGAAGCCGGACCTGAGCCTCCATCAAACCTGTTGTTATGTTAGCATTCCATCGACACCTTAATCTAACAAGTTTCACATACCTATCACCTCTGTCTCATACGGGTTCTCCTTTTTGGGATCCGCCTCATAGTCATGAACCATCTTCTTCCACACCTCAATGCGATCTTGCTGTTGCTCGGAGAAGGTGGCGAAGGCATCTCGTTGAATAACTTCTTGCTCCAGCGCGTTATCAAGCCTTCGCCACGGAATGTCTGCTGCCAGCCATCCTTCAGTCATTTACTGCTCACAAAGTCAGATACGCACCCAAAGAAATCGTCTTTTGCCAGTTCCAGTGACCCCAGTGGTTGTCGATTGTGTCGTGCCGTGCTCCCAGCCTGTTATATCCGTGTCAAGGGGGAATGAAAGGAAGGATAGGGGATAGGTTCTGGATGGGTTATGACTGGGCTCGGGAATGCCGGAGGTCAACGGAAGTAAACGGGAGATGATTCCGGAACACAGATATGGACCACTACACCACAGCTAGGTTTAAGGGTGAGTGTACTACCTGGTTGGCTAGGAATGAAGGAAGGAGGGAAAGGGAGACGGCTGAGGGTTACCGGAAGTGAAGGCCGATATGCCGGAGGAGAATTGCCGAAGGCCGGATGAAGTCTGGTAATCCGGAGGTGATATGCCAATGGCCGGGCGAAGTCTGGTAATCCGGAAGTTATGCCGAAGTCCGAGATGGAGTCCGACAAGTAGGGAAGTTCACGGATGTATAAGTCCGGACGTCCGGGATAAGGTTTTCAACAAGTCCGGGCGTCGGATGGAAGACAGAAGTTGAGTCCGTTGGTCGGAGTACTCGGACACTGGAGGAGGTGTCAAGACGACAAAGAAGGAATTGAGGTTAAGACAGGAATGTCGTTTATAATCAATCTAAAGTACATGATCGTAATCTAGACATTTTATAGTAATAGCGGAGGTAAGTATATATAAGGAAATTGATTGAAGAACAAGGGAAGAATAAAAGGAGAACATAGCTTCTTGTATAAGTACAAGGGAGATGACGGATTGAGAACATAGAGCATGTGTGCATAACAGGAGTGCATGTGGAGATCTACTGCTAAGGCGGATAGACGGTTGCGTGAAAACTCGTCATCGGCCAAAGGGCCGGATGAAGTCCGATAAGAGCCGGAGCATTCCAGAGAAGACCGGAACGTTAAGCCGGAAGAGGACGGAGATGAACAGATGATAACCAGAAGTCATCCGGTCTTAGTCTGGATGTCATCTGGGGTTGAGCCGGAGGTAAACCGGCATAGACCGAGAGTTCACCGGAGGTTATCGGAATGTGAACGGATGTATACCGGAGTATACCGGAAGTGGTCGGATGAGGTCCAGATGAGTTCGTGGTGGTATGGGATGTAACAGTATCCCTCCTTTACATTCCTTGCCCTCAAGGAACATCAGAACAAAGATGAACCAGAAGGTATAGGAAGATAAGGGTCCGAGTGACGGAATACAGAGTGGATGGAACGAGGACAGAAGTTGGTGGAAGTTGCCGGTGGGTGATGTGATGAGATGATAATCCAAGCAGAAGTCCAACAAAAAATTAATCTTCCATCGTGGGCCGTTCAGCACCAGGATGATCGGAAAGTGAGTCCGGAGGTGACCAAGGGAGTCTGGTGGATGAGGCCGGAAAATTCCGGACGTGAAGGAAGACCGTAGACTAAGGCGGGACGAACCAGACGCCAAAGCTAGGAGTCACGTGTGGAGGAGGAAATGCTGGAGGGCGATAAGCTGAGAAAAGCCGGAGCGCGAGAGAGGTCCGGAGAACGGAAGTTTGGACTCTTGATGTGCAAGGCTCTTAACCAATAAACAGTTCCGATGGAGTGGGGGAGGAGTGGCAAAGGAAGTTGTTAAAGGCGGAGGTTGAATTGCCGCATCAGCGAAGGGAGTTTGAGCCAGAGGACGAGAGACATCCAGGAAGCAGAGGGCTAAGCCGGAAGCACCTAACTTGTGCCGGAGTCCGAGTCGGCGATCCAGCCAACACGGAAGGGATGAATGAGGGTGGCAGAGAGCCGGAAGTGCAACGGAAGTCGCGGAAGAAGGCGAAAATGAAGGTATGGAAACGGAAACCATGAAGAAGTTTCGGAATCCAAATGCCGGTGGTTGTGAATTGGAGCCGACAAGTTTCGGAGATTCACCGAAAGGTGACCATCGCGGATGAGCGGACAAGTCCTATCGCGAGACCAGAGGTGGTCGGCGAGATCGTGGCGGAGTTGTTTCGTTCGCGAAACCTGCTACACGTTTGTCCTACCATCGAGCCGGAGCGGACGGAAGTAACGGAGCAGAGGTTCGGAGGGGGGGGTTTCCGTGTCGGGGTTGGGCGCAGGCAGGGGCTGTAGCTGGCAGAGGTGGGCCGGAGGTTCTACGCACAGTAAGCCGAGTTCGGACAAAGACGGAAATGGTCGGGACGGAGATGGTGAATGTTTGATGAATTATTGAGAGCTGGAAGTGCGGAGATGAAAACCGAGGGTGGGTACGCCTCTACGTGCGTCTTCGCAACAAGACCCATATCGGCGAACCGCAAGATCAGGGTAAGCCAAGACCAGACAATGGAACCGAAAGAATAGGCCGGAGGTTATGCCGGACGAAAAGCCGGAGTAATGAAACCGGTAATGAATAGTGAAGGGAGGTAGGAAAGCAGACAGAGGACGGAGATCAGTCCAACATCGTCCAATACTAATCCGTAAGTCCGGAACGGAGATCGCAAGTTCGAATGTCATCAGTGACATATACTGAGAATCCGCAGGTCAATGCCGCAGAGCGGAGTCGACATCGGAGTCGAGGGAGAAGTCATATTAGTGACGAGACCGGAAGTGGATGGTGATTTTCCTGTCGACAAATGTCGGAGAAAGAAAACCCGGAAGTTCCAGTGGTAACGGTAATGGCAGGAAAGGTGAAGGAAAGCCGGATGGCATGCCGGAACAATTGCCGGAGGAAGGGACGGAAGATGCGGGGAAGGATGTGTGAGGTCTGAGGATACCTGATTCACCGTGTCAAGTCCGGGAAGGAGAAAGTAAGGGAAGCGGAGGTA
Organism: Mycena galopus ATCC 62051; assembly: GCA_014925785.1. Classification (NCBI taxonomy): domain Eukaryota; kingdom Fungi; phylum Basidiomycota; class Agaricomycetes; order Agaricales; family Mycenaceae; genus Mycena; species Mycena galopus. Next base: position 7,653 of record WIQG01000374.1, on the reverse strand, counting down.
AAGACTCCAGAAGTGGCGGAAGATATTTCGCCGTGCAATCCAATTCCTGGCACAATGGCACGGAAACCGTAACGGGAATTCAACGGACATCGCGTGAGCGCCGGAAACTTCGGGAATGGCGGAGGTCCAAGGCTATGCCGGAAACGTGAGGTCCGAGAAGGATAGGCCGGACGGCGAGAGCGAAGTAGATTTCACTTGTCGGAAGTTTGCCGGAACTATGTCCGTTATCGTCCGTCGTGTCCGGCACCGGAAACCAGAGCCGGAACGAACCGGAGAATTTGGGTGAGTTCGACCGTAACACAGATGACATAATGGCGGATAAGCCGGAGGAACCAATTGTGCTGGAAGTTGTTTCCGCAAACCCGCCGGAGGAGTCCAGGGGCGGAAGCAAACTGGTGAAGGGTCTGGAGGGGGATGAATTGGCAGAGTGAAGGAAAACAGAAGTTGAAGTCTGTTCAGACCAAGGACAGGGATAAGCCGGATATGCCGGGTAGGCCGGACGAGCCGGATGTGATTGCATATCTTGGTTACTGTATCCGAAGCCCAGTAGGTGATTCCATGGTGTAAAAGTGACCAGTCCATGTTGAATACATCTGATCTGGAGATCCATCAGCAATCCGAATGGTGCGGAAGTTGAAATCCGTAAAGTCGTGGACACTCGGTTGTAAGCCGGTAGTAAGCCGACGACCATCGGGATATCCGGAAATAGACCAGAAGATTGCCGAGGGTTTATGGATGAAGGAGCGAGAAGGCTGGGGAGCGGAAGAGTAATGCTTGGCCGGAGGATGATAGGAAATCCAGAAGTAGGCCGGATGGTGATGGTTAATAAGTCCGGGTAAGAACCGGAAGAGGATGGAGTCGAGCGCCAATGCCGGAGTGGACGGAAGTTCATGCGGAGGAATGGAGCGTCTCCTAGAACGTATGTCATAAACAGCGTAGGTCTGGAATGCTCGAAGATGGCCGGAATGCAAAGGATAAAGGCCGGAGGTGAACGGAGGTGGACAGATGACTCGGGAGTTCCCACAGGATGTGAGACCGATACGTCCGGGTGCGCAGGAAGTTTGACAAGTAGCCGGGCAGAGTACTCGGGAAGGATGGCTAGTTCCATTTAGGTGATTCGGCCGAAGTCCGGAGGTAATCGGAGTTCATCGGAGGTTGCAACGTAGGCCGGAAGGCTATGCTCGTGCAATATAATCCAGAACTCGGAAGTCCGTCGGACATCGAACCGGAAGTTGGAACGATATGCTGGAAGTCCCGGAAGGGAGTAATGAGTATGCCAGTGGAGTAGTCCAAGCGTGGAATGGATGTCGTTTAGGAAGCGAATGATCCGCTCGGAAACAACGTAGGGTGTGGGGAATTTCTGCCGTATCCTCTGCTTCAGATGAGTCAGCGAAGGTTTTCGGAGCGGAAATGATCGGAAATGAACGGAAAATGACTAGCGTATCCCCCCCTTTAAGTTCCTTGCCCTCAAGGAACGTGAGGAACAAAAGGTAGTATAGGAAGGAGGGAAAAGCCGCAGGTTTGACCGAAGTCCCCAGGAATACATCCGGAAAGGGCCGGAAGGCCACCGAAGCGTGGACAGAAGGCTTGGAAAGCACAGCAAGCAGGAAGAATACTTCAACTGCCGGAGAGTCGCAGCTTTACAGTTGTATACCACATGGAAACACTAGTGGCATCCGGAAAACCGGAATCGCTGCCCACGGAAGATAACTTCTGAAAGCGAGTCCGGAATTGACGGATGCAACGACCAAGTGTCCGGAGTGGTGATAGTAGAGTTCCGAGGTCCTGAGCGACTGAGGACAGAACACGACCGGAAGAGGAGTTTACACCTCCGAAAGCCGGAATAGCGAACAGAAGTGAGCGGAGGTAGGAAAGCATCACCGGTGAAGTAAGCCGGAAGGGTGCAAGGCGAAGTTCCCAGCTCCAAAGAGCACCGGGGCTAATGCCGGTAAGCCGTGGAAAAGTATTCAAGTCGATATTGAACTGCTGTCGGAAAATACCAAACTTCCGGATGGCGAGATGGTCTCGAGCCAAACATCGGAAAAGTCCGGACATTGATCCATGAGGCTTCGTCCGAAGGGATTCGATATCCGGAAGAGCCAAAAATCTCGGAAAAGGCATTGAGACATCGACCGAGTGGAAACTGAAGAACGAGAAGCATGTTCACGGAGGATGGAGGAGTGAAAACTTCCGTGCAGAGGTTCGGAGGTCGAACGATCCGGAAGTAACACGATCCAAAGCGAGCCGGAGCAGCATAGCGGGCGAGGGGTGAACCGGTAGAAGGGTAACGGTAGAGAAATGCAGAGCTGAGTCATACATTCTCGGAGAAGGAACGATTGCCGGAAGGACGGACAAAGTGCCGGAAGTTCCGGAAGATCACAAAGTGGAAGTGCCGAGCCCATGCAGTCAGGATAACCAGTTAATCAAGGGGCCTGGCCCAGGGGCGTAATGCGTTATGTCCGGGATCTTGCCGCACCGCCACAGCACCGCCACACGCCTGCTCCGAGAGGCCGTCGGAGTTTGAATATCATCAAAAATACTTCTTTGGGGCTGCCACCGGGCGCCGCACATCAACGCGATCAATATTTATCATAGGGGCTTCCACCCAAAAGATATTCATCATAGGGGCTTCTACCCGAAGCAGACTGAATTACATACTTTTAGAATAGGGGCCTGTCCCATCATAGGGGCTTCTACCCAAAGCAGACAGGCATATCAAATTACATACATTCAGAATTAGGGGCCTGTCCCAATTAGGCCAGTAGTTATTTACAATTGTCAAGACAGGGCACGTCAGCGCATCATAACAATAGACCTACCAAATGCGGTCGGTCACGCGTTATTTCCCAAAGCGGAAGGATAGGGGCTAACCTTCCCAAAGCAGCTCCTAGGGCTGGGCTTACCCATCCACAACGCCCCCCATGGCATCCGGCCTTGAAGCGATGTTTAGTTCAATGCCGCCATTCCCAGATGCGACGGGGAAGACGTACTCGTTCAGCAAGCGATGCATCACCCACGTGACATCGTCCAATGCTTTCGACCACTCGCTTGTTTCGCCCGTCTCTTGTCGCCACCACTTCAAGCCGATCAATACGCCTAGCATCCCATTCGCCCCGGGTTTCCGCAACCCCTCCACTAATACGTCCTCACTCTGGATGAGCTGTCCGCCGACGTTCTGCTGCTCAGTGTTGAGCGCCGTTCACCACTCGCCCCATTCCCGGACGAATCTGTCGACATTCTTGATCTTGGGCGTTATCGCTCGTGCACATTTAATCCACGTATGGATCTCTTCCAGGCGCTGGGTGGTTCCGAGGCCTTTAACCTGGAGAAACACATTAAATCTGCCACGTCATTCACCTACAAACAAAATCCAACGCGACATACCGGCGAGGCAAACTTCGTTGAATGCTCTAGATCCCACCAGACCTCTACCCCCACTACCAACTTGGAGGATCCCTCCACAGTGCCCTCCAACAACGTTTCGCGCGCGCTCTTCACCCATTTTGGTGCATTGGCTGTTGCTTGCATGAGACCCGGTGTCGAGTCTGGAGTGGGTACACAAGGTGCTGGTGCGGTTTCCCTTGGAGCATTGTGTCGGAAATTTATAATTTGGATGACAAGGCCCTATCATGCCTTATCAGGCCGTAATGACAGCCAACGTTATAAGGCCTGATCTAAATAGAGTACTGAGCTGATAAGATTAGATTTTCGCTGATAAGATGGCTATTCAGATAAGATGGCGGCTCTGATAAGACAGTCTGACCTTATCCGGCCTCATCAGCTTGATCTCTCTTGTCAAATGGGTTTCTCCGTATAAGACGGCATAAGGGAACAGTTTCTTATTGCTCTTTATAAGTCGGTAAAAAGGCTGCTTGAAAAAAACAAATGTACAGGGTACTGATCTGACTTACTTTGTTAATGCTGTTACTTTTACTTTGACTTGCCTGGTTTGTTACATTCCTTACTTACTTGGGCGCATTCCTTACTTACTTTCTTTCTACTTACTTACTTTGTTACATTGCTTACTACCTACTTGCTTTGTTACATTCCTTACTTACTTTGTTACATTCCTTACTTACTTACTTTGTTACATTGCTTATTACATTTAATTACACTGGCAGGATTCGAACCGCGGACCTTCTAAGAATTTGAAAAATGGTTATCAAAACCAACTGAGCCATTATGGCTTGATATATACAGGGAAGCAGTACATTTTATGGGATACTTTTGGCCTACCGCCCTGCTCAAGTAGGCATCATCCTGCCAGCTACGCTTCCATTTCTTTTCATAAATTCCAACATATCCAGGGTGCATGTTGTATAGATAAGTTATACCGTACATGGCATATGCATATTGAGAATCATTTAAGCACATCAATATAAATTCTAGCGAGCAGTGCATAGTGTAGACCAAGAACAGTAGTGGGGTAACATGGCCTACAGTAACAATAAGCAAAACCACCGTGACTTCACCTTGGGAACGCCAAGGAAAGCCACCTCCCCCAACGTTGCGTGCAACGCACACCCCATCGCCGGCGCCCCCAGCGTCATCTTCCCATCCTCCCCTCCTCCCCTCCCATCCTCACTCGCTCCCACCTCCACACCCACAGGCACCAACACCCTCATATTCGCGATCTGCGTCTCGGGTGCAAACACCGGCGCCTTAAACACATTGCACACCAGATTCACCACGCTTGGGAAGTTTGCCGCTGCGCCCTCACAAGGATCCTTGTGGGCAGCAGCACGGCGCCGTAGGGATCGAACGGGAGCCTGAGCCCCGCAGAGGTGAGTGGCGTGGGGCAGTACGGCGAGGGCAGCACGTGCATGGGGATGGAGGACAGCATGTTCGATGCCGCAGCTGCCGCACTAGCAGCATTGTAGTTGTGCTGGGGGCGGGTCGGTGTTGGCCGTGCCAGCAGCATCATAGCCTTGCTGGGGGTGGGTCCGTGTCGGCAGCGCGAGGTTCGAGCCGGGCGTCGGGGGTGGAACAGGTGGGCAAGTGAAGTTCGCTGCTGCGCCCTCACGAGAATCCTTGTGGGCAGCGGCGCAGCATTGTAGGGATTGAACGGGAGCCCGAGCCCCGCAGAGGTGGGCAGCACGGGGCGGTACGCCGAGGGCAGCACCTGCATGGGGATGGAGAACAGCACGTTCGACGCTGCGGCCGCCACGCTAGCAGCATTGTAGCCTTGCTGGGGGTGGGTCAGTGTCGGCCGCGCTAGCAGCATCATAGCCTTGCTGGGGGTGGGTCCGTGTTGGTGCGAGGTGCGAGCCGGGCGTTGGGGGGTGGAACAGGCGGGCAAGTGAAGTTCACTGTTGCGCCCTCACAAGGATCCTTGTGGGCGGTGGCGCGGCCTCGTAGGGAGTAGGGATCAAACAGGAGCCCGAGCCCCACAGAGGTGGGCGGCGCGGGGCGGTACACCAAGGGCAGTGCATGCACGGGGATGGAGGACAGCGTGTTCGAACCGCGGCTGCCACGCTAGCAGCATCGTAGCCTTGCTGGGGGTGGGTCGGTGTCGGCCGCGCTAGCAGCATCATAGCTTTGTATAAAAGCTTTTTTCGATGCAAAATATAAGGTTGAGGTGCAAGTGTTGAGGTTGAGCACAGATAGCAGGTTAAGCACTGAGGTTACATGATTTTGACAGGTTGAGCACTGAGGTTACATGATTTTAGCAGGTTGAGCTTGTAGATCTGAGGTTATAATTAGTGATTGGGAGGTTGAGCATGCAGTACGAGATTATGGACATAGAGCCCTGAGGTTGCAGTTTGAGGTTGAGAACGAGAATTATGAGGTTTGGGACGAGATCTGCTAGGTTTAGTATGAGACTTGAGTAGTTGAGCATGCAGAACGACAATTCAGAGAATTAGCATTTTTTGGCATTCTATCGTGGTCAAACCATGGTCCAACCATGGTTCAATCATGGTTGAATGCGATCAAAATCATATTATTCCAGCCAATGGCAGCATTTTCCTTCATTTGACCACCATTAACTGCAGTCATCCTTGATCTGCCATCAGCAACTACGATCATTATTGATCTGCCACCTGTCATCCATAGTTTACCATCATGAACTGCAGTTTAGTATCGTTCCACATGATTTCTGTTGATTTCCAATCGAAATTCAAAATACATCAGGGTATAATACACGAACATGAGCAAGTGCTTGGCTCCAAAGTAATATAATATCATCATCTTCAGCACTTCCAATGAGATGTGAAAATGAGTTATACAAATCAGTCGCCTCCTCTTCTGTGAGAGTTCCCACAGGAGGCTGTACAATGACCTGGCTGAGATCAGGAGGGGGTCCAGTGTGGCCTACCCAAGAGCTTGAGCCTTCTGTGGTAGAATTGTTCTGGGCCTGCGAGTGGAGAATATTATCATCACGAAGGCCCTGCCAGTCGATTCCATACACCTCCAATTCGTCTTCGCCGAGATCCTCTTCCTCCTGAGGAAGCTGATCTCCGCGAACGCCATTGACATACATATCAAAAACAAACATGTCAGTGGGGGACCGATTAGCCCCATTCCGAATCTGAATGCGGTGCTGGTTCCACGAATCGGCAAAGAAAGTAAGTTGGGTATTGATTGTGCCGAGGAAAAGGAGATGTAAAAGCCAGATATGAGCGACATTGTTGATGTCAAGCCCATACCGAACTTCTAGTCGGGTAAAATGATCGCCCCATGTTGCGCCGACCTGGGCCGTGACATCGACCCAGAGTCGCTCAATGCGAACGTTATGAACACTTCTAAAGAGTAGAAATTAGTCTAGAAACAAAAAGCAGTTGTGGATTAAGCTACCTTCCCCATATATAAGAGCCTCTGCGAGTCCCACAGTGGTTTTCCATCCAGGCAGCGACATATAGATTTTCTGCACCATGGTCCCCACGCATCCGGGATGGGACACCGTACACATTTGCAGCATTCAGAAATAGCTCCAAAACTGTGTCAGCTGTATTGTTGTTGCTCGCCCGCAGGCCTGTGATAAGGCGTGAATAACCATCAATGAAGCCATGGATAACAATGCCCCAACGAATCAGACCTAGCACCAGAAACATGAAAAATTGATATGCTAAAGGAAAGAAAAAACTCACCATGCTGGCCATCATGGTGCCAGAGGGAATTCGGACCAAGGACACGATATTCACGTCGACGGATACGGATGCGCTCAAATATCCGCCGCACTGGGTCAATGCGAAGCAGAGACTGGCGAATCCGCTCGACTGCAACGCGATGACCGAGTCGACGAAGCATTCCATTGAGCATGCTGAGGCCTGCCCGCCGGTAATGAGTCCGCAAGCGGAGGAGAAGCATATCCAGGTCATCATCAGAGATGCTGGACATAGGGCCAGTAAAAGAAGCTGTGGGCTGAGATGGAGCTGCTAACTCTTCAACCTCAGCAGGGAAGTCGCCAGATGGAACGGGAAGATCAGGATCAAGAATATCATCGTTTGTGGGATCAGCATCGGCGGAAGCAGAGAGGGCATTGGGTTGGTCGAAAGGACTTTGCTGTGGCTCGGCAATGCCATACTCAAGGAGAGCATTCCGAACGGTGGTTCTCCCGAGTCTAAGAAACCTAGTGATGCCTGCAGTGGGTCGCTGGCCATAGGCCCATCGGAGAAAATCCGGATCGATATGAATGCGAGGACGACCAGGCCC